>CAKNXH010057552.1:59800-95268 GCA_932178445.1 Andricus quercusramuli | reverse complement strand
TATTTTCGATGAAAACTCAAAAAGTTAATACATTTTCAAAAATTTTTAGACCATTTTTTTCCAAATTCAGAAATTCCACGGACGGCTATCCATATTACTCAAAAATTCAAACAATTTATCCTTACGACTTTTTTGGACAAAATAAAAATTGTCAGAGGTATGGCATTTTCAAAATCCCCCCAAAAAAACGAAAATTTACATTTTGAGCGAAACAAAGCAGAATATGAAAAAAAGTCAAGATACGAAAAACGTTACATTTTGGAAGCCCTACAAGAATATCATGACAACTTTGCGAATTTCCTTGAAAAAATCGAAAATTCAAATTTTGATCGCACAAAAATAATGAATTATTACATTCTCATCATAATGAGAAGGTATTGGTTTTATGTGAAAAATGACTTTCGTGGCTTTCATTAAATGGCAACGTTTTGAGACCCCCTGAGTCAGAAAAAATGGTTTTACGTCGGTGTCTGTCTGTCGTTGTCGTCGTCGTCTGTATATCGGATAACATTCGAAATACTAATCTGATTGGATTGTGCTTTGGCACACAGTTTGTGGGACCAAAAAGAGAGATCGAGTTCGTTAACCAGCTAGTTTCGATGAAAACTCAAAAAGTTAATACATTTTCAAACATTTTTAGACCATTCTTTTCCAAATTTAGAAATTCCACGGACGGCTATCCATAGTACTCAGAAATTAAAACAATTTATCCCTACGACTTTTTTCGATAAAATAAAAATTGTCAGATTTATGGCATTTTCAAAATCCCTCCAAAAAAACAAAAATTTACATTTTGAGCGAAACTAAGCACAATATGAAAAAAAGTCAAGATATGAAAAACGTTACATTTTGAAAGCCCTACAAGAATATCATGACAACTTTTCGAATTTCCGTGAAAAAATCGAAAATTCAAATTTTGATCGCACAAAAAATAATGAATTATTACATTCTCATCATAATGAGAAGGTATTGATTTTATGTGAAAAATGAGTTTCGTGGATTTCATTAAATGTCGACGTTTTGAGACCCCCTGAGTCAGAAAAAATGGTTTTTACGTCGGTGTCTGTCAGTCTGTCGTTGTCGTTGTCTTCGTCGTCTGTATATCGGATAACATTCGAAATACTAATCTGATTGGATTGTGCTTTGGCACACAGTTTGTGGGACCAAAAAGAGAGATCGATTTCGTTAACCAGCTATTTTCGATGAAAACTCAAAAAGTTGATACATTTTCAAAAATTTTTAGACCATTTTTTTCCAAATTTAGAAATTCCACGGACGGCTATCCATAGTACTCAAAAATTTAAACAATTTATATCTACGACTTTCTTGGATAAAATAAAAATTGTCAGAGTTATGGCATTTTCAAAATCCCCCCAAAAAACGAAAATTTACATTTTGAGCGGAACAAAGCACAATATGAAAAAAAGTCAAGATACGAAAAAAAGTCAAGATACGAAAAACGTTACATTTCGAAAGCCCTACAAGAATATCATGACAACTTTTCGAATTTCCTTGAAAAAATCGAAAATTCAAGTTTTGATCGCACAAAAAATAATGAATTATTACATTCTCATCATAAGGAGAAGTTATTGGTTTTATGTGAAAAATGAGTTTCGTGGATTTCATTAAATGTCGACGGTTTGAGACCCCCTGAGTCAGAAAAAATGGTTTTTACGTCGGTGTCTGTCTGTCGTTGTCGTCGTCGTCTGTATATCGGATAACATTCGAAATACTAATCTGATTGGATTGTGCTTTGGCACACAGTTTGTGGGACCAAAAAGAGAGATCGAGTTCGTTAACCAGCTATTTTCGATGAAAACTCAAAAAGTTAATACATTTTCAAACATTTTTAGACCATTCTTTTCCAAATTTAGAAATTCCACGGACGGCTATTCATAGTACTCAGAAATTCAAACAATTTATTTCGATTGACATTTTTCGATAAATTGAAAATTTACAGAGTTACAGCATTTTCAATATTTAAAACAAGAAACGAAAATTAACATTTTCAGCCAAACAACGCACGATACTAAAAAATGTCAAGAAGAGAGAAATGTTTGTTTTTGCACGTTCTTCAAGAGTATCATAGCCACTTTCTGAATTTTCTTGGAAAATCGAAAATTCACATGTTTATTGCACGAAAAATAAAAAATCAAAAAATTTTAATTTTACGATCAAACTATGCAAGATAAGACAAATCCAAACAAAGAAAGAAAAGGCTCTTTGGTTCCTTACCTAGAGGTAGGCCGGGAACTGGCAGATCGGAAAATAGGAACTTTCTATCTAATTCAACGCTGCTGAAGGTTGGTGACCTTCTCAGGATTAAACATCAAACAATTGCGACTTTCTCGGTTTCCATTCCTTGGGCGCCCCCCCCCCCCACCTCCCCGTAATCTTAAGGTAAGAGTATTACGAGAAACTACGCACATAAAAAAACTAGATATTCTATGTGTATCAGAGAAAAAGAAAAAGGGTTGCGAAAGTGGAAACATAGAAAACAGGGTGTTGAAAGGCGGTTTTGAAATATGGTCAGGAGTAGATAGCGAGTCACATTGTAGTCGATTTGATTATGAATCAAGAAGCAAGACAGCATCTCAAAGATCAAGGATCAAGAGATGTCAAAGACGCCTTCTGGGACACTTTAAATGATACAATAAGTTCTTGCGATCAGGGTGAAAGAATCATTCTGCTAGGAGATGTAAACGGATGGGTCGGTGTCCAACGTCAGGGTACAGATACAGAAAGGGTGCTAAGTAAGTCTGGGGATCCAAGAAGAAAAAATTGTAACAGGGAAAAATTAGTCAGCTTGTTCTTAGGAAAGGGCGTATTTGTTACAAATGCTTGGTTTAAACATAAAATGATCCGCATGTCTACCTGGCGAAAAGAAAATATCCACAGTATAATTCACTTCGTTATTACGGATGAAAGGCTAAGAGAACTAGTAAAAGATACAAGAGTCATGATGGACTCTGAATGCAATACTGACCATAACCTTTTAGTCTCCAAAATAAACTTAGGGCGGGAATGAAGAAGAAAGAGAACCAAACAAAATTCCAATGTCCATTTTTCAATAATAATTCAAAAATTTCTCATATATATGTTCCAAAAATGACTTAGATACTTTTTTCTCCCCTTCTCAGATAGTTGGAAAAAATCATTTCGATAGTAGGATTTATTAGAAAGATACGAAAAATATACGCTGAAGTAAAGGAATTTCCTTCCTCATTTTGAATAAAATACAAATGTAGTCATTTTTATCTGAGGACATAGAACGTAACATATGGTCGTTGCGAAGCGCGACGACCAAATTTCGTGCCGCGAGCTCGCTCAAAGTTTTGAGTTTCTACTATACGATCAACAGAAATGAGCGTGGATCGCGAGGTTTACATAATTTTTAAACGAAACATCGAGCGCGAAGCGCGAGTGTCTTGATGAGAATGTGTTCCTTAAGGTCGGTAGAACCTTAAGTAAATTAGTTCTTCTTTTTGTGTAAAACTGACATGATTAAACGAAAATCAGGCCATAACTATGAAACTTACTAATAGCCCGCGAAGCGCGCAATAACGAGCACACGAAGTGGGAAAACCTAGAGGAACTGAGCTTAAAGTGTCAAGACAAATGCGTCCGAGCGCGTAGCGCGAGGTGAATACATTATCGAGCGCGAAGCGCGAGATCCAACAGGTGCGCGCCCTAGGCGCGCTCAAACTTGCGAGCGAAGCGAAGCGCGCGATGAGAATATGCCCGCGAAGCGGGCAGATTTTTTTAATTTTCCATTATAAAAAAATGAATGCAAATATCAGCACCATCAAAATCTGATTTAATTTTTAGACTTAAGACCGGTATTCATGTCTTTTTAAATAATAATAGTCATATGCGTTAATAATCTAATTTTGTCCTCATAGCATAACTCCAGATCACGCTGCAAACTTTTCAGTTATTCACTTAGTAGGGGAGACCGGGGCGAGATGAGCATAGGGGGTCAAATGAGACACTGCATTTTCTCTCAAAATATCTGATTTTTATTGATCTTCTTTTCAGAAATAACAGGAATAATGATTCTTGATTTCTCGAAAGAAGAAAAACAATTATTATCTACAAGCTTTTAATTTTGAAAAATTAATTTGTTGACTTTTGGAATTTCCGTTCACCCAGATGTCTGGACAGTACTTTGACCCGATCTCAAGCGCTGAGCGAGTTTCTCGATCCAGATCCTCAATTGTAGACGGCGCTCTCGGCGAAAATTGCCCTACCCCCCATGTCTCAACTTGCATATTCCGCCAACCAACTCCATTGCCCCCGCACTCTTCTTCTTTCAATTATTCGAATAAATTGGGCATTAAGGAAATGTGTAGAAGATAAGATGTACTCTTGAATTTAATTAAAATGTAATTGTTTCGTAATAAATATTTTCAGCTGCTACAGATAATAAAGGTTAGGTTCGAAATATGTGAATAGTATAATTAAAGTGCAAACAGTGAATTTA
The DNA here is from genome assembly GCA_932178445.1 of Andricus quercusramuli. Classification (NCBI taxonomy): domain Eukaryota; kingdom Metazoa; phylum Arthropoda; class Insecta; order Hymenoptera; family Cynipidae; genus Andricus; species Andricus quercusramuli. The sequence continues at coordinate 90,785 of CAKNXH010057552.1, read as the reverse complement.
ATAGGAAAAGTAAGGAACTGATTTCATACCTGTAGACTGATTGGTATTTTTTATTTTTGTAATGAACTACTGTTTAAAAATATGGTAAAAAAGACAAAAAATGTTTTGTGAAACCAATCATTCTACAGGTATGAAATCAGTTCCTTACTTTTCCTATTAAATTTACTGTTTGCACTTTAATTATACTATTTACATATTTCGAACCTAACCTTTATTATGTTTTCTAGCACTACCTATAAAGTTGATACCTTTCTAAAAGATGGAACTCACACATAAAGAAATTTGCAGAGAATTTCTAAAACTGTTTTAAGGTATCCTCCTATTATATTTAGATACATTTTGTCATTAAATTATATTGCTTCATTCTTATAATTTTAATACGTTTTTTATACAGATCTGATGAGAGAAACCAGCTGTGTTTCCGAAACGTAATCGATTCGTATTTTTGTTCAAATAAAATTTAAACTATTAGTCTGGAAGATGTCGTTTTTATTAGGTGCTATCCTAATTTTCTGTATTATACATTTTCCCAGACGTAAAAAAATAAATTTTATTCTTCTTATAAATTAGTTATATTGCAATTAAAATTAACTTTTGATGAATAATGCAAGTGACCAATTTTTAATACATAGTAATTAATAATTAATAACCTTGTAATTGTATTACTCACTTTTTTTGAAATACACTATTATTTGACTAAAGTCATTTTTCGTAATAAAGCAGAAAATTATCCTTTTGAAAAAGGGGCAGCAGAAATTCTACTAAATGAAACTCTACTTTTGCAAATTCTACACGGCTAATTCTACAGGCCAAAACTCTATACGCAGGCATACTTATTAAACAAATTAAATGTTTTAAATGTAAACTCTGCACGGTCAAATCACACACCGTAATTGTACACAAAGTAATTGAATTTTTCAAAGAATTATTTATTAAAATATTGTGTGTAGATTTTTTTTATTGTGTAGAGTTTATTTAAATTCACAACATTTAAAGTATCATGTTGTATAGAATTTTACGGTGTAAAATTCATAATCATATTGAGTTGAAATTGAAAATAATCAATTTGTTTAATAAATATGATTGTGTTGAGTTCTCGCGTGTAGAATTAGCGATTTAGAGTTTTTAGATGTAGAGTTAAATTTGATAGAATCACTACCATCTCCTTCACGGTTATTATAGATAAACGTTTATTTTTCATCCTGCTGGCCTTAAAAAATGGACTTGCTTACACTTCCATTTTGTACAGAATTTTCTTAAAACTAACCCTTAAAAATTAACATTCATCCATTCCTTATCTCTAAGACCGCACGCTCTTATCGCCTTGCCTTCCTCGCTTCGCCTCGCCTCGCTCACATGTCCCTACTTTCTTGCATTGCCTCGCTTACCAACCTCTGTTTTCGCGGCTAATACTTATTACTTATCTACTATTTACAACATTTACAACTTACTTATATCTATTTCATCTCCTATTTACAATGTTTCCTTCTCCATTCCTCCTTCCTTCTCTTCTTATCCATCTTACCCAACACTTCCTTCACCCATGCTACTGCCCTTTTTTCTTCCTTTTGATGCATCAATACCTACATGCTTATCCCACTCCTTTCCACCTCTACGCACTCCTCCAACCAGTGCTCCACTCTTGCATCTCCCTTCCACACAGTTCACACATCCTCTTTTCCCAAGAGAGCCAGAACCTGTTGAAACCCTCCATATAGCGCTGTTGCCCTTGGCATAATCCACACATAGTTCCCGTTAAACCTTGACTCTCTTATTCTTCTTCCCCTTCTGTCTTCTCTCTCTCCATGCCGTTTTTCTTAACCAACTCATATGTATATGGATGGAAGGTATACCTTCCTCCTTCCTCATGCATTATTCACACTTTATCCATCTACAGTCCATTCGTTCTAAAGTACCTTTCCCTCTCAACCTTCATGTTCCCACCCCCTCTCCTGTTCTCCATCTCCCACCAACGCTCCCTGCTAGAATCCCTACACTCGTTCTTCCCGTCTCCCTCCTGACAATATAATCAGGAGTGTTCCTTGCCAACCCCAGGGTCCACTTTACATACCTCTCCTGCGTTCTATTTACCTCTTCACTTTCCTTCCACCCCACACCTCTACCCCATACAATAGCAAACTCATCACTAGTGAATCAAAAAATGTCATTCTCCTTCCAAAATCATCTGCGAATAAGTTCTTTCGCAACCCCCACACCTGCCTCATCGCCACATTTGCCCTCCTCACTCTCTCTTTCATGTGACCATCCAATCCCCCATTCCTCCGAAATACGAAGCCCAGGTAAACAAACTCTTTCACCTCCTGCACCTCCTTTCCCTTCCACTCCCCTCCCTTGTCCCTTTCCCCTCCTTTTATGAACACCATAACCAAACTTTTCCGCATTCAGCTCTAACCCCTTCTTATCCAGGTATCTTCTCAACCTCTTCATCGTCTCTTTTAAGGCCTCCTCGCTACTTACCAGCAAAACTATGTCATCTGCATATGTACGCTAGTGACCAAATTTTAACCCCTTCTATCCTGACTCCTCCTACCACCACGCGTCTCCGGCAATATTCCACAATCGCGTATACTTTATACGCCGTATTCATTAGCGTAATCCCTCTATAATTTTCCTGTCGATCCCTATCTCCTTTCTTATACAGTGCCACTATTGACCCTTCTCTCCACCCTCCTGGGAATCCCTCGCCCCTCCATACTTTCTTCACTACCACCTTCAGCCTTTCCCTAACCTCTTGTTTACTAAACAGCCATGCTTCGTTCTCTACCTCATCCAGCCCTGCTGCTTTTGACCTTCTCAACTTCCTTATCTGCTTCTCTATCTCCTAGTCATTCAACTCCACCATCTCAGCCTCTTCCGTTCTTCTACTCCCCCCATCCCTCTTCCTTGAATCTGAGCCCTGGAATGATTCTTTAAAAAACTCCCTCCACTCCTCACTCCCTATATTCTCGCTAACCCCCACCCTACGCTTCGAAAACCTATTTATTATCTTCCAGACCTCCCCCTCTGTCCTCTTTTTACACATCAATCTAAATCCCTTATTCATTTCTACGTACTCCTCCTTTTTCGCATTACCCTCTTTCCACTTCTTGTACTTCCTCTTCACCATCCTTTTCATCTTTTTACATTCCCTATCCCACCACGGCTTCACCATTCCTTTCTTCTTTTTTTAAATACCTTCTTTTGCACACACCATTTCACCTTCTCTTTCAGATCCTTCCATATCTCTTCCACCGACTCCCCTGCAAAGCTTTCATTTCCTAGCTGCTACTGATACTTCTCTATCGCCTTCCTCGTCCAGGTCACCCTCTCGCCTATCGAGACTTCTTCCTCGCCTCCCCCACCCTCCCCTCTTATCCACAGACTTAATGGCTGATGCCCTGATTCCACCCTCCCCTCCACTGCGAATTTGTCCGTCTCCTCCCATCCTTGCATATTCATGACCACATAGTCCATCACCGATACCCCCACCTTACTTACATATGTGTATTCTCCCTCTTCGTCCCCATTTGCCATACCATTCGCCACTGCCCACCCTCTATCCTCCATCCAGTCGCTTAAAATCTCCCCCTCCTTATTTATTATCTTATCCTTCAATTTCCTTTCGAAGCTCTCCCCTTCTCTGTAAAGGCCCCCTTCTCTCTCCCTCGCCTTCTCGCTTCCTTCGTTCCGCTTTCTCCCTCTCACCGACGCGCCACTCGACACCGAACCACGCGCTATTGGCTGTCGTGGCACGTGGAAAATTTCCTCCCCGTCAATGTCACTACCAGTACTCTCACTGCCCACCTCCCGCTCTGCCGCTGGTAACTGGGACCTCTCCATGCAGTACCCTCCGCAACCGACAGATGTCTCTGCAGAATGCTGTCTCTGTTGCCACCAAATTTTCCCTTTTTTCCTTATTTTTAAATTCCTCATAGCCCCTGCAGACACCCGTTTCTCTCACTTAACATCCCCCAAAATTTTCGAGCACCACCCTTCACCCTCGAAGGCCCAAGACTCCTGACAACAAATTCCCCCGATTCCTTGCTAACCTAACCTCACTTTCTCAATTTACTTAAATCCCACCTCACACCTACGCTCAAAATTACTTTTTATCTCCCCCATTCACCCCACACAACAGTACAATACAATTGTATAATAGAATTATTTATTATTTTATTCGATTTTTTATATGTAATATGTGATAAACTCATTAAGATTTGACTATTAGTCAACTGAATACCAGTAAAAGTAATCGAATAATGCGAAAATTTAACTTTTTACTAGAAAATTAACTTTTATGTTAAAACATTTTTGGGTTGCAAATTCCACCGTTTTATAGATAATTCGTCCTTTTGGCTTTAAAATTCAACAATTTTGTTAAAACCTCGTCTTTTTTTATAGAGCAATAATCTTTTTGCTGGAAAATTCATCATTTTGGTTGAAAATTGAACTATAGTTTGTCAAGAATTCATATTCTTTAAGATTCACCTCCTTTGGTTGACAATTTAACTATTTCATTTTTAGAAAATTAATCTTCTGGGTTGAAAACTCATCTTCTGGATAACCCTTGTTGAAAATTTATTTTTTTAAAGGATTTTTCACTTTAGTTGAAAATTTATTTCTGGTTGAAAATGTAACTATTTTGCTGACAATTCGTTTTTTTTTGTTCAAAATTTATTTTTTTATCTGAAAATTGCACTTATCCATTTTTTATTAGAAATTCAATCTTTATAAGTTGAAAATTCACTTTTTTGGCATTTTCATGTATTTCAAGTATTTTGTTGAAAATTCGTCTTTATGGTCGAAAATTAATCTTTTTGGCTATTAATTCATCCTTTTTTATTCAAAATGTAACTGTTCGAGTCAAGTTTAGTCTGGTTTGGTTAAGGATTCAACCTGTGATTCTATTCTTGACCTTCTTACCTAAAAACTAGCTGCATACAATCTGAACCCGAAAAACCGGGAAAGACATGTTTTTCTTGATTTACTTCAAGATTGTTGCTAGTATTGAAAAATTATTTCAATCAAAGTTGTCCATCTCTATGAAGTACATATTTTTGGTTCTATCAATTTTTTGATGTTTGATATGGGAAGTCGCGTCTGAGCCGAGTGAAACCGTGGCTCAAAAGTGTAACGCAAGCCTCTGACACACACGTTGTGTCGTGTGTCAGAGACCGGAAGCTTGCTTCCTTTCACCCGCTCAAAGGAGCCTTTCAAAAAAATCTATATTTCTGAATTTATTGATATTTTTCGGAAGCATTAAAATTTGATGTTTTTTCAAACAACTTCTAATAAAATTAACACATACTGCCTTTTATTTATGCCCATAAAACGGGTATTTTTATTACCTTTTATGCAAAAATTGAAAAACAAATTACAGTTTATTATCAGTAAAACTAGGGCACTTGTTCAACATATTGGAAAATAGATGTCTGGAAACTTTTGCACGGCATTACATATAAGAGAAAATAAATGTTTCTACTCCTACATGTACGTGAGTTGTTATTTTCTTTATATAAGATTTCAATTTCAGTTAACGCTAACCGAACATGTTTTACTTAAATCCAGGGATTGGGAGCGAAATTCTGGGTGAACGCTCGATGCGTTCCTAACGCACTCCTCGCCTGTTCATATTTCCCCAGTGTTATAACTAAAAGATCCCTTCGCGCTACCCGAGGTAGGAAAAGTCGTATGGTGAGCAGAGAGTGAATGGTCATGGTTACCCAAAAACTAAGCATCCGTGTATTCGAGCGGACCACGTGAACGAGTAGCAAACGGTTAGGCCAGCAGATGTGAACCTTTGTGAGAAATCGTGTTCGATTTCACCACTGGCGGCCGCCTACTCCTGCTCACAGGCAGGTATTCACCATCAGGCGAGCTGATGCGTGAGGAGAAGAAGAGTTTCTGCGTTGTGATCGCTCCTTGCACAATATATATTTCACCAGGTGGCGCTGCATCACGTGCTATACAGTTCAATATATAATATCAACTAATATCATTCTTGGGTTTTATTTGAACTTCAGTTTTCAATTGTTATCAGCATTTCAAGATTATTTAAACATACTTTTGTTCACTTTCTAATTGTAAACAGATGAATTTAGAAGAACATGCAGGCACAATATTCTAATGGAATTTTTAACTCTAATAAAAATTTACAAACTTATATGGTTCGCTACAAAATTTAAACACTAAGAAACCAAATAGTTTGATTTTCAACCACAGGTATGGTTTCCTAACCAATAAGAACAATTTTCTGACAAAAATAAGAATTATTATAAAAATACATAAATGTCGAGCCAAATTGTTAAATTTTCACATAAAAAAAAGTTTTCAATCAGAAATGGAATATTTCAATTCTCAGTATAATAAATTACTTTAAAAAATTATTTTTCGACTAGTTTAATTCGACAAAACAGACGAATTTCTAGCAGAATAGTTGAATCTTCAAACAAACGGAAGAGTTTCAAAAGTAAAAGATTAATATTCTACCCAAACAGACAAAGTTTCAACCAAAAGTTGAGTTTTCAACCAACTAGTTGAATATTTTACAAAATTCTTGAATTTGTAAGCCAAGTAGGCGAATTTTCTATAAAACAGTCGCATTTTCAACCCGAAAATGTGAATTTTCGACCAAAATATAAATCACAAAGAAATAGTTCTATTTGCACTAAAATGATGAATGTTATAACAGAAACATTGATTTTCAACAAACAACAATCATTATCTACCTAACAGTTCATTTTTTTCAGTAGTATATACTTAAATTTTTAACCAAATTGTTAAACATTTTACCAAAATAGATTAATTTGCGACGAAAAATATTAACTATCAACAAAGAAATTCATTTTCATACTAATCGTTGAATTTGAAACTAAAACAATCGCTTTACAACCACCAATAAAATAGGTACATTTGCAGTTCAAGAATTCATTTAAATCAGAAAAAAAATAATTTTCAACACAATAGTTAAATTTTTTTACCAAAGAGAGGAATCTTCAACTATTAACATTAATTGTTACCTAGGAACTTGTAACTTTCAACGAAGTAGTTATATCTTCAATCAAGAAGATTTATTTGCCAGAAAAGAAAGTTGTCATAAGTTTTCAAGATAAATTATTTGAATTTTCAAAGAAACACGATCAACTGTTACCTGAAAATGGAAAAGTTTAGTTGTCAGAAAATAAATTAAAGTCCAAAAAATTAAAGATTTTTGAACAAAATAGTTCAATTATTAATTAATCAAATGAATTATGAACCAAATAATTCAACTTTTGGCTTGAAAATTTGACTATTTGGTTTTTGGTTGAACTTCAATTGTTTTCGTGGCAAATTTTACCATTTTTTCTTTGAATATTCATCTTTGTTGGTTGAAAACTAAACTGTTTAACATAAACACTTAACTATTTTCTTCCAATTCCAATAAACCTGGCTGAAAATGGAACTATTTTCTCAAAGAGTCAACTTTCTAATTGAAAATTCATCTTTCTAGGTTGAAAATTGTTTTTCGTTCAAAAATGTTTCAAGTAATGATATTGTACTCGGGGTCTTCTTATTTGGTTGAGAATTCTATTGTTATATTTATGGTGAAAAATTCATCGATTTTGGTGCAAAATTCTACTATCTGGTTGAAAATTGAACCATTTTTTGAAGATTTCTCCTTTTTGTTGAATTTGAGTATTTGTCATTCAAAATCAAAATATTGTTTGTCTGACATGTCACCAATACTATATTTTTCGTTAACAATTCGCCTTTAAGATTAAAAATACATACATCATTATTGAAAGTTTGCAGTACTTATTTAAAAAGTAATTCCACCTGTGCAAGATTCATCTCCTTAGTTAAGGAATATAAATTGCTAAATAGTACATTTCGTAACTAGTGCGGACTGACGGCTGTTTTTGTAACGAGTCGTAGGTAAGGGCGCCGTAAGCGCCCCAACCGGAGACGAGTTACAAAAACGGCGCGAGTTTCAAAAAGGAAAGCCGTCAGTCCGCAGGAGTCACGAACGATACTTTTCAGAACGAAATCATAAATGGCGTGATTTCATTGTCTCCATGGAAAAATGCAAAATCACGTTTTGAGTCGGCGAAGGTACGCATGAGCTCTGCTGCATTTTTGTTCTAGCGAGCGTGAATGAGACAACAAAGTATAATGTGCGAGGCGATAAGAACACGCTATACTCTTCGTTAGAAACATCGACTCACTTATCCGCCATGAATTCTCTTTCTATCTTTGTCTACGGCGATCTCTCTCTAGCCAAGTCTAGCGTTACGAAAATACTCGGGCATGCACAAACAAAGCTCTTTTTTGAACTCTGCGTCACGCCGTGCTAACTGAACCCTATTTTGCAGCTCATCCAACGCACCGCCAGGCGCCGCTCAAAAAGCGTGCTTTTGCGTTTGTCTATGGAGGCATGAAAACACGGCATTTTTATGATTGCATTCTGAAAAATTTGGTTTTGTTGTCGTTAACAGTTATTCTTTTACGTGAAAATTCAACTGTTTGTGTATACCATTAAGCCATTTTCCTTTCGGGGTAGGCGTGACACTACCCGATTCGGGTAGTGTTTCTAGGTGGATATTTTCTTGTAGTAAAGAACTACAAGTGTGGGCTCACCACACCCACGACGCCAACAGCACGCAAGTAGTATTATCCCCGAATGGTCACCCATCCAAGTACTAACCGCGCCCAACACTGCTTAACTTCAGTGATCTAACGAAAACTCAACTTTTTTTTATTTGAAATAAAAAATTTGTTGTCTTTGTGGGTTGGAATAACAACTATACTATTTTTTATTGGTAATACATTTTTTTTGCTTGCAAATTGAACAAATTGGTTAGATTTGTTTTCTTACATTTCTGAGAAATCTTTCTTGGTTGGAAATTCAAATTCGATTAAAAAATCGTCTTGTTTGTTGTCAAATTCACATCTTTTTGTGAAAATTTCAAATTTTTTATTAAAAATAAAACTGTTTCCTTGAAAATCAATTTGTTTTGTTTAAGAATTCACCTTCTGTTTTTGCAACTTCATCTTTGTTGGTAAAAAATTAATCTACTTAGTATTACTATTAGTAATCTTGCTTAGGCTTTACAGTCTATAGAAATAAAACACATTCTTTGTTTTATAATTCGTTTGTATTTAACACTCGTCGTTCCGCTTCATTAACTTTCTGCAGAGAGAATGATCGAAGTATCGATATCAAGATCGCACCCTACGGTGCACTTGCGCACTTGCAGGCTAGGTACCGAAGGGAGGTTGCACCGAGCAGTGCTCTCCTCATTAATATTCCAACACTCCCTCCCGATGTCAAACTCTCTTCTAAAATACTAATTTATCTTTTCTTCAATATTGTTTACTTAATCAGACATTACATAATCCCTATTTCGTAAAGTATATTTATTTTAACCTGTAAAGCATATTCTAAAGTTATAATGTCGTCAAATTCAAGCAGTCCTGGTTGTATGTTGAAGGATTTATAAACTAATTTCACTCTAGTCCTTAGGTTCTTAGTTGCCCTTCCATGCATTCCTAGTTTAGTTTCCTGTTAACATCCGCAGATCATATTAATAAATATTCATTACTAGGTTGAACCGATTGTTTTATTTATTCATTTATTTTTTTCATTTTATTATTTTTGTTATATTTTCAGTCGTTCATAATTTAGAATCTTATGACGCATTAGTGTATGAGTTTCATATCACAATGCTTTCGTCATTATATCTGCCCACTGTTCTTTTGTTGATAACCTTGTTATCACACGTCAGTGAGGCAGGTAGAAAACTGTCGTTCAGCATTCGGTTTAAAGATTTGTTTATCTACACGATTTCTTGACATGCATGGCTCATAGCTAAATGTTCGGCCTGGCATGTAGATAAAGATACCTAACTTTTCTGAATCTTCCATGCAATAGTGTCACCGAATAGTTGTATAACATAACCACATGTAGAAATCGAGTTTTTACTGTCAGCAAAGCTAGCGTCGGAATAAGCTAACAAAGCGTTTCGTTGGCCGTAGTAATTTAGTCCTACCGTCGTTGTACCCTTTAAATATCTAAATACTCGTTTGACCATTTGCCATTCGTATTCTGTCGGATTAATCTGATGCTTGCTCAAGACATTTACTGCATATGCAATATCTGGTCTTGTCGCACCTGCAAGAGACAGCAGACTTCCTACCCCCTCCCTGTACGGAGCTTCTATCGTTGTTTCGCTTGCTATCGTTTTGTTTGCCGCATTTGCGTGAGTTTGAAGCTCATCGTTATTCTCGTTTTCACGTAGTTTCCGCTCTTTATTTTGAACCTGTTTTATGACCATCGGCGTGTACTGTGAATGCATGTTTTCAAAACCAAATTTAATTAAAATGCGATTTATATATTTTTCTTGTTTAATGATCATACTCCTTGATTTACGGTCACGTTTAATTTCTAACCCCCAAAATTCTGTAGGTTCACCCAAGTCTGAAATTTCGAATGCTTGCTTTAATTTGACTTTAATTTCTATCATCTTATCGTTATCATTACTTGTGGAAAGCATGTCATCCACGTACGATACTAGTAATGCCATTTTGTCTTTAGAATGCCAAGTGAAAAGACACGAATCGTGATCGTCGCTCACTAACCCTACAGAATTTGCTACTTCCGTGAATTTCTCATTCCATCTTTTTGGGCTAATTCGAAGACCATAGATAGATCTTTTCAACTTACATACTTTCTCTTCTCGCGTTTCATTCGTTACCTTTACTCATTTAGGAATTTCCATGAATATTTCTGTGTCAATCTTCCCATTCAGGAATGCAGTCTTAACATCAAGCTGACAGACATCAAGATCAAGATAATTAATAATTGCCGAAACCGTCCTTAACAAAACTAGTGTCGAAACGGGAGCATACGTTTCCTTCAAATCGTAAATGTTTTTGTCTTTGAAACCCCTAGTTACCAGTCGTGCCTTGAATTTTTCATTACCATTTGGCTCCGTTTTCCGTTTGAAGACCCATTTGGAATCGATTATGTTCGGTCGTTTTCCAAGCCTGTCGTTCTGTGGGCGATCTACCATTTCCCATACTTGGTTTTTGTTCATCGAATTGAGTTCATCTTCGATGGCTTCGTCATTGCTTCTTCAATCGTAACTGGATCTTCGTTTAATTTTGCAAACAAAAAGTGAAGCAATTCGTCCACTGTATCGTTTTCCGTTGCTACAAATTCCCCTTCAATTGATGGAAATTCAATTGAATCGTTTACCGTCGTTGTTAATGCTGTGTAAGCGAAACTTGTGTCGTGTAATTTTCGGCTTCGCATATTATACGAATTTTCGTGGGAGCCTATTTTCTATTTTGAGTTCATAATTGTCTCTTCTTCCTTTTCCAGAGGTTGTTTTCTTGGTTTTCCTCTCCCTCTTTTCGTCTCTCCCTCCGATCTTGACAGTTCTCCCTCCGGTCCTGACAGGTCTCCCTCCGGTCTTGACAATTCTCCCTCCGGTCTTGACAATTCTGCCTCCGGCCTTAACGGTTCTGCGCCGACGATTTTAAATTTTTCTTCAAAAGTTAACTCTTCGTTCGTCAAGGATGGATCTTCTTTCGTATTTTTCTGAAATTTAATCGCATGCCAATTTTCTGTTTAATTTCACGTATTTTGATTCGTAAAATTGTTCCGTTTCAGGGCTCCAAAACTGATAACCCGTAGGCGTGTAGCCTACAAGAATGCCTCTTATCGCACGCCCCGAGAATTTTGAATCTGGTTTTCGCGTTATTGTCCAGTATGCTAGACATCCAAATCGTTTTATTTGGTTCAAATCGACTTTGTATTGTGGCGTGAATTTGGTGATAGGTGTTCTGTTATAAACATAGATTGCTGCACCGACCGCAAGATCCCACATATTCGATGACAACCTCGAGTCCAGCATGAGAGATCGGATGTTCTTCTGTATGGTTTGATTAAACCGTTCCGCGGTGCCATTGTGCTGTGGTGTATTTAGACAGATAGATTGCCGTTCAATGCCTTCTCGTTTTAACACTTCGTCCGTGTACCCACCCGTAAATTCTGTGCCTTTATCCGATCGGAAGTAACACACCTTTTCATTTATTCCTAAAAGATTTCTGGAACTTACTAAGAATTGCTCGAGACAATAACCTGTCATATTTTTTTTTTATCGGATAGGCCATCTCCATTCGCGAATAATCGTATATAAAAATTACAATGTACTTTTAGCCTGAAGGGTATGTTATTGGAGAAATGTTTCCCATTAAATCAGAGTGAATGATTTGTAACGGTCGTCTTGCACGTTCTCGTTCGCTTTTGAAAGGCAATCGTTGTATGTAACGGCTTCAGCTAGATTTACTGTTGGTGAAAGATCGTGAGATTTTCGACCTTCGTCCAAGTCCTGCCTTTTGTCGATTTCAAATTCTATCAACCAATAAGGAATATCGTATATACCCAATATGAATGTTTCGTTCGTTGTTGGGTCGTAGATGTCTATTCGTTCATTTTCCAGGTGTATATTCCACCCGGCCTCCGCAAAATGTCGGAAAATATAATAAATTTTCGGACAGTGATTTGGAATATATGACATCGTTCAGTACAGTAAGTATAAGTTCCCCTGACCTTCTGTATATAAGTTTTGCTAGTCGTTCACCTGAGTTGCCAGATTCGCCGCTGGGAAAGATGTTCTGCCAATTCGAGGTTGATTTCTCTGATTGCTGACGTTTTGCTGTGGTTGAGTATAATTGCTGAAATTTTTGTTTCCATTTGTTCGTCCCCTGTTATTTTTATTGCATGACCCTCGTCCTCTGTATCTATTCCTTTGATTTTGGTGTTTGAAAGGTTGTTTGTTATTGGCATGCAGGCTTTGATCGTTCCTTCCATTGTCACCCCGTCGTTTTACCCCGCGTCCTCGACCTGACTTGTTTAATCTTTGCTAGCAGTCGGCAGCTTTATGAGTGCCAAACTTGTTACACTCATAACATTTTTTGAGCCCTTGTCCCATTCTTGGGTAATCAGTTTGAAGGTGGCCGTAATCTCTACATTCGTAACATCGTTCGTTAACCCATCGTTTTGAATGTGCTGCTGAGAAAGCAGATACTGTCTTTTTCGCGTTTGTTACTTTGGATATCTTCATAACTTGTGATCAGTTCTTCGAAACGATCCCGGAATTTCATCGTGGATTTATTTTCCTTGTATTGTATAGAATACAATTGCCGTCTTATGCTCATGCTCGACAGGTTGGTCTCACATCTTTTAAATTCTTTTAAAACTTTAAGGATTTGCTTAGGATCTTGAATTGTTAGGATTTTAGAATGGTATACGTTATCAATTCGATTTATTAAAATATCTTTAACGATGTGAAAATGTTTTTCTCTAATGTTGTAATTTATCCCTACCGAGGTTTCTATTTTTTCGTCTATTATATAAAGCAAATCGTTTGAACGCAACTCCGACTTCAAAAATTCGTCAAAATGTTCAAATTTGACATGGGACCTAGCTTGTAGTCCCTTTTTGTGTTATTATTGTTTTTATTAAACAAATCACTTCGAATGGCTTCTTTTATAGTTTGGTCAGTTTGTGCGATAAATAGATTGACTCGAAATCTTGACACCCCAATCATAACATTCGCGGAGGCAGTTCCTTTTGTATTTATGGGAAAACGCTTAGGACGCAAATATTGCACCAAAGATTCGGAAATAAACGTAGCATCGGAGGCTTGATCTAAAAACGCTCGTACTTGCTGTTTCACGCAACAGAATTACACCGTGTCGATTGATTTGTATTAGAATCTATTTTGCTAGAAGGTTGTTCAGAAGAATCTGGAGACAATAACTCGGTATTCATTAAAGTATGATGAACTTTTTTACATTGAAAACAAGATATTCTACTTTTACAGCTTTGGCTTCGATGGCTATATCTCAAATATCTAAAACAGAGCTTATGCTTCCGAGCAGTTTCCTTACGCTGAGGTACTGTATATTTTCTAAAAGTTTAACATTGATGTAGGTAATGATTTCCACCACAACAGATACATTTAGGACCATTGGAAATCATGTGATTCGTATTATTTATATTTTTTGAGCCTTGTTTGGACATATTAAGAGTTTGTAAAGCAGGCCTACCTAGATAGGGGGAAACTGCTCATTCGCCACATGTTCGAGTTTCACCACCAGTTCCCTCTTCTCAGGTCCAGAGGCTTGGGGGGGGGGGGGGCCCCGCTCTCGTAAAGTTGAATGAGTAGAGGTCGGTGATGGTGTTAAATTCCCATCTGGCAAATGAGCCATTTTCCCCTATCTGGGCAGGCCTGTTCTAAAGTACGAACTCTCGTATCAAGAAATTTAGCCAAATCGTCATAAGTAGAATAGATAGTACTATTCGAGAGATTTTTATCCCACTCAGCTACAGAATTTTTATGCAACTTATTTACAAGCAAGTAAACTAAAATGTGATCCCACTTGTCAGTAGGGCATCCTAAATTTTTGAGAGCCATAAGGGCTTCGTTCGTAGTATCTCTCAACATTCTCAGTTCCTTTAAGGAATCATTCGCAAAATTAGGTAGAGAGAGAAATGAATCAAGGTATGAATTAATTAAAGCCATTTCATTGTCATAACGAGACTTTAACGTGTTCCAGGCTCCCTTATAATTTTCATCTGTATACGTTATATTTTTAACCAATTGCAATGCTTCTCCTGTAAGCTTAGTTTTTAAATAATATAATTTTCGTACAGGAGGTACTCTTTGCTTATTATGAATTGTAGATTCAAATAGATCTCTAAAGTTAGGCTAATCCAGATAATCACCGGAAAATTGAGGAATTTGAATGTCTGGCAATCTCATTCCGTAGTCATGAAAAAAAATTTGAGAGTTATTAGCATTTTGAGTAGCATTAATACCTGGAACAGTTATGTTCGAAAGGAAAGATTCTGAATTTTCTTGAACTAGACCATGAATTATCTCATTAAATAAATCTAAATCTTTATTTTATTTATTGACACCGGTAGAGTCCTAATGGAGCGTGTTATTCTGAACTTTGAATCCTGGGGCACGTATCATTCGTTGAAGAAATCGCGAACAGTATAGATGAAGATAACTCTCTATTCGTAATTTATTATAAGACTTCGAAAAATAATTTTCGATTAATTTGAGTGTTGCCAAAGATAAAAATATTCGTTAATGGTCTTTCTTTAAGAGTGACTGTACAAATGTTAGAATATTTTAGCTTCGTTAAAAAGTCTATCTGATTTTCAAAATATCACATTTAAGAGTTCGTTATTTGTAATAGAAAATAATATTTCATGATGTATCATATTACTTGTTTGTAATGTATAGATATAATAATTGTATTTATTATATAGTCGCGTTATATTGTAAAACAGCAATATAACAACAAAAAATAGTTCTTCATCACTATATTTAAAAGTGTTTGAATAACCGGGACTAATACAAAATAACGAAAAAATAAATAACAAAACCACGAATAAACGAAAAAAATGCCGAAAATAAAAATTAACAAATTATAATATTGACCGAATTATGAAATTGCCGAATTATAAAATAAATGAATTGATTAATTCCTATAAATATTTCAATTCCTGAGATTTAAATTTACAAAAAATGAATAATAATTTAAAAAATAATGATTAATTAAATTGTTTTATTTATAATTTAATAAATAGCTCATAAATTAATATTCAATTAACTATGTTCGACAGTTCTAAATTTCGGGAATTGAAATATTTGTAGGAATTTAATAATTCCTTTATTTTATAACACTATGAAGAAAACATTATTTTAAACGGGTTTCCATACTTATTTTGTAATTTTTGGGCGTTTTTCATATGGTATTGCATGATTTTGTAGAACAAAGTTGCTACCAGCGCCGCTGCAAGGCTGTTTTCAACTCTCGTGACACATTTTTTACATTGGGTAGTACAGTGGAAGCATCCCTCATTAGTGATTCCTATGTATTTTCAGGTTATATAACGCCATGTGTCAATGACAGTGGTGTTCAGACATTACTGTCAGTGATGAGATATTTCATTTCGTGACGTCAGCTGGCAAGATGTCTGTACGCCGAGGGCCAAGCAATGAAGGTACAGTCCCATGTGGGCAGAAAACGGCGGTATAAAGCAGAAACTCATGAGAGTGAAAGAGACGGATATATTTATTTGTCTCTTTCACTGTATGAGTTTCTGTTTTACGCCCACTTTTTCTGCCCACTTGGGACGCCACCCTGATACCAGATAATACCAATTGCAGGGAACGAAACTTAACTTGTTTTATAATTTGCACACAAATTATTTTCACCACAAGTGTTATTGGATATAATTTTTTATTTTTGAAAAGCTAATTAAATAATAAAAACATTACAAACTTTCGTATGGAGTTTATTATTAAATTGAATAGCTTTTAGAAAATAAAGAATAATGTCCAAATACTCTTATGGTGAAAGATCTTTTTTTTTTCTGTTATAAAAAAAATTTTTTTCCAGGTAATTGGTATTATTGTTTGGCACTCGGCGTGCAGACATCTTGGATTTATACCACCCAACCTGAAATATCTAATGCACGCGGATACCTGGCATTCGCAGTACGCTGGGGGCGGAGAAATGAAAATTAGTATCTTTGAATTTTACCAGTAACAGAGAGAATTAATATTGAGTATTCTTGTATATCTTCCCATTGGCTATTGAAATAGGCACCGCCCTCCAGAGTATTGCGCATGCCAGGTATATCCGCGTTCGTGCATCACTGGTTAGTGGCCGCTACCTTGTCAGAGTAAGTGGTCGGAGTAAGACACGTGAAATACGCAGAAATATTTCCAACTATTCGTATACACCCAGGTGAAAAAGTTATATATACGAGTAGTTTCTCGAAGTTTCTCGGCGTCCCGAAATTCGGGATGACTAGTCCAATATTTTTCATGAGCTTGGCTAGTCGTCCTGAATTTTCGGGACAAGTCCACCCCCTTTTCCAACTGCCCCAATTTTTCGAGACAACTAGACAGCCATAGTTTGTATATAGTGGACAAGACAATGATATTTTTCATTTGTTTTATAATATTTCCTGCATAAAACAAAGGAAAAATATCAGTGATTTGTCCACTATACAGGGTGTCTCATATTCAAGTGTCCGGACTTTATGGCTATATAAAAATTCAAAAAATAAAAAAAAATCCTTTTCCAAAAATCAGTTGAAGTTTTAGTTTTCAAGTTATGAAATATTTCAGCTGGACCATTCAGGAGCGCGGTATAAACAGTCGTGCGTGCGTGCGCGGGATTCCAAAGTAGTGTTCTTCCGTCGCTAACCCCACCTCCGCGCTCGCTTCGATAACACTGTGTTGAAATCTCGTTCACGCACACACGGCTGTTTATACGGCGCTCCTGATTGGTCCAGCTTAAATGTTTTATAACTAAAAAACTTCAACTGATTTTTGGAAAAGGAATTTTCTATTTATTTTTTTTATTTGTATACGGCTATATAAATCCGGACACTTGAGTCTGGGACACCCTGTATAAGCCCGGACACCCTGTATATAAACCATTTACAGAGTGTCCCAGGAGTATGGTCGTTTCTTGCAATGACAGATAGAAAACAAAATTTATATCGAAAAATCCCAAAGCGTCTTTGGGTTCTGTTTATATTTTGGGTACTACAGGGCAGTGAAATTGCATGTAGGTGAACAGTAGGGTGGGTCGAAAATAAATACTTTTGGAATTCAAAATCGCTACAACGCGGAAAAGTAGCGTATTAGGGTCCTAAAAAAGTATAATTAATTTGGAATCGATCGACATGCAGCTTGGTTACCCGCGCTCGAAAAAAAGGTTTCAAAAATTTCTTGTTTGTAGAGTTTTCCAATTTCATTGAGTTTCAATTTTTTTCTACATACCTTGAGGTCAAAAAAGTCTTCTCAATTTTTTTCGGATTTTAATCTATCATTTTCTAAGAGATAATTCCTATTTAATTTACCATCGTTTTCGGAATTTTTTTTTAACACGTTTGCAAATAAGAGGAGAATTATTTGAGGTACATGAAAACTTTTTAGTGACAAAATTGCATTAGAAAAAAAATTCCCAAGACCCAAGAATCGAAATTGGCAATACAGCGAATTTTTAAAATTTTGATTTTAGTATTTTGTGAACTTATCTTCATAACTTTTAGTTAAACATTTTTATGAGCATGTGTGGGTTTTTGAACATAGAAATACACTAGAAAAGAAATCCACAAGACCCAGGAATCGAAATTGGCAATACAGCAAATTTATACAAATTTTATTTCGGTATTTTATCAACTTATCTTCATAACATGTGGTTGAAATATTTTTGTGAGCAAGTGTTGGTTTTTTAAACATAGAAATACACTAGACAAAAAAGCCACAAGACCCAGGAATCGAAGTAAGCAATAGAGCGAATTTTAAAAATTTGGATTTTGGTATTTTATGAACTTATCTTTATAACTTGTAGTTTGAACATTTTTCTGAGCATCTTTGGATTTTGAAACATAGAAATGCACTAGAAAAAAAATCGACAAGACCCAGAAATCGAAATTGTAATTACAGCAAATTTCAATTAAGATTTGTGGATCTTGCCGAATTTTTTTGTGGTATATGTCTAGGCTTAAACATTCCTGGGTCTTCTAGATTTTTTTAGTGTATTTCTATGTTTAAAAACCCATATATGCTCAGAAAAATGTTTAAACTACAAGTTATAAAGATAAGTTCTTAAAATACAAAAATCAAAATTTTAAAAATTCACTCTATTGCCAATAACGATTCCTGGGTCTTGTGAATTTTTTCCCTAGTGTATTTCTCTGTTCAAGAAACCCACACATGCTCACAAAAATGTTTAACTACAAGTTATAAAGATAAGTTCGCAAAATATCAAAAATTTAAAAATTCGATGTATTGCCAATTTTGATTCCTGGGTTTTGAGGATTTTTTTTCTAATGTATTTTTGTCACTAAGAAGTTTCCATGTACCTCAAATAATTCTCCTTCTATTTGCAAGCGTGTTTCTTCTATGTTTCTTCTATTTGCAATAAAATTTAAAAACTCTACAAACAAGAAATTTTGGAAACCTTTTTTCCGAGCGCGGGTAACCAAGCTGCATTTCGATCGATTCCAAATTAATTATACTTCTTTAGGACCCCAATAAGCTACTTTTCCGCGTTGTAGTGATTTATAATTTCGAAAGTATTTATTTTCGACCCACCCTAGTGAACAGTTAGTTGCATGTGTGCGTGCGACCCCGAAGAGCAATATCTCCTACCGCGGTTGCTTCACCTTGCTTCGAGCATTAAAAAAAGACGTTTGCCTGTTTAAAATGTTTAAATCGGATGAGCTCAAGTTTTATCGAACCGTAAAATAACTTTGCAAAAAAATCAATTCTTTTATTTAAACATGTTCGAGATAAAATATTGGTACACCGAAATTCGGTGCATGGAAAAAATGGAAATGTAGGCTAGGTTCTCCGAAATTTGGTGAGCTTAGCACGAATAAGTGAGTCTAGATCATTCGTACATGATTGCAAATAATCAGTGACCGTTCCTGCTTGATTTAGAATTCAATCAAATGTTTTGAATTCTCTGAATTCTTCTGGAAGCATGGAATCCTTTTAAACTATTTCCAAATGCATCAACTTTGGTCGATGGTGAAGTACTGCTGAATTAAGATGCACTTATTTTTTGTTTAATTCTGCATAATTCTGTGGAAGTCTTTGAATTCTAATAAATTTTTTTGAATTATTCTAATTCTTCTAAAATCTTCTAGATTCTTTTAAATGTTTTGTGAAATATTCCGAATACACGTTAAATTACTTTGAATTCTGCAGAATTATCTCGATGCATTAGAATTCATTTGTGATCCTTTGAATTATTCCAAAGATCATTGAATTCTCTTAAATAATTCAAGATATATCTTGATTAATTTTTAATTTGGTGAATATCTTCCCAAAACATGCAATTATTTTCAACTATTTCCAAATCCATCAAGGCTGGTCGTCGGCTAAACTACTATTGGATTATGATGCATACGTGTTTTTATTTCTACGTAATTCCGTAGAAGTCTTATAATTCAATTAAAATCTTTCAAAACTTTTTTGAATTCTTTTGAAATCTTTAGAATACACATTGAATTGTTTTAAATTTCTTTAACTCTTTGGAATTCTGCCGAATTCTCTCGATTTCTCAGAATTCACTTATAATCTTTTGAATTCTTCCAAAGATTTTAAAGAATTCTCTTGAAATATTCATTATAGATCTTGATTTATGTTTAATTTCTTAAATTCTTCTTTAAACATGGTAATTTTTTTCAACTTGTTCCAAATTTAGCAACTTTCGTCGACGAGTGAACTGCTACTAGACTAGGATGCACGTTGTTTTTTTTTTAATTTTGCAGAATTCTGTATAAATCTTTGAATTTACTTGAAAGCATTTGAATGCTTTGAAAATTTTTCGAATTTTCTTTTAATATTTAGAATACATAGAATGTTTTAAATTCTGGTAAAGATCTTTGAATTCTGTTTCATAATTCAGGATATAACTTGATTTATTTTTAATTTTCTGAATTTTTCTGTAAACATGAAATTCTCTTCAACTATTTCCAATCAACACTGGTCGAGACTGAACTACTACTGTATTTGATGCACACGTTTATGTTAATTCTACAGAGTTATGTAGAAGTCTTTGAATTCATTTGAAATATTTTGAATATTTCAACACTTTTTTAATACTCTTAAAATCTTTATAATTCAGATTGAATTATTGTAAATTCCTTCAAATCTTTGGAATTCTGCAGATTTTTCTCGATTTCTTATAATAGAGAATAGGGAGTCATGCACTAAGTTTTTTTAAATTTTTGCATCTTAAAGTATATGCTTTAAAATCGCCAATAATCCCAGTAAAGTGTAGAAAGCTTTTTTTCGTACACATTTCAAATTTCTATTTCTGTCGCGCCCATTGGGCCATCTTGATGTGATGTAGCACGCCTTCAAAAGCTTGTAAATAAGCTGGCCGATGCATGTTTTTCATAAAAATCGAAAAAACAGTGCTATTATTGGCGCTTTTGAGCCTAAATGTAAGAAAAATTCTGTCAAAAATCCAGGTAAATTATTTATATCTATACCCATAGGTGAGGAACGAAAAAATGGTACAAAATTGTTCGGCGTGACATGTGCCCTGCAACATCTTCAACGTACACGGTATATTGTTGCGAAGATCACTTCTGATGTTAAAATTCAGGCCAAGGTTCTCGGCCGCCTTCTCTGCGGATTTGTAAAGGAACGCTCCTTTTCCAATCAGCTCGTGTTTCCTGACCATTTTTAGGATAGGATCTCTGCCATTTGCAACGATATAAGCTGTACTTACAACAATTCTGTTATGAAGACATGGGAGATTCAGAAGTCGGCGTCCGCCTTGACGGCGTGAGACATACATATAATCGCGGAATGGACGAATTGATATGCAAGCTCTTATGAATATGCAAGATCTTACGTGTGGCGATATCAAGGACTGTAAGCTTGTTCTCCGTCCAATGAACCACTTCAAACGAGTATAGTAGAACCGGGACGGCAAGCATGTTAGTTGCAGATACCTTGTTCAACGCTGACAGATTCGAAGAGCAAATCTGTCGAGGAAGATCCTTGTATCTGCTTCGGAGAGACTCCTTTCCTGATGTTACGTCCTGAATGTGGCTTTGAGGCACACCTGGCATATATAGGTCTCTCCAGTGACAAGAAGTGTAATAACACTTACATCCACAAGCTCAGCGTCCTTGGGCACGCCAACAGTCTTTCCTTTCTTCAAATGAATCTTGGCACATTTGTCCAATCCAAAGTCCATACTAATCTCTCCTGTGTACTCCTTGACGATATTTAAAGCACTCTGAATTTTGCTTTTACCAGAAGCATAGATCTTTAGGTCATCCATATAAAATACATAAGGGACCGTATGCTGGCGATGATTATTGTCACTGCAGAAGTATACAGGAGAATTTCGTAGTGCGAGAGGTAGAGGCAGAAGTGTGATGCAAAAAAGCAGAGAGCTCATGGTATCGCCGTGAAAGACGCCCCTCTGGAAGGTGACGTTGTTCGTTGTCACACCATAATTTGCAGATGAGATTGTAAATCTATTTTTCCATGGGGTCATCAATCTCTCTGTGAATCTCACTATGTGTGGATGAATCTTTAAGCTTTTCAAGAAACAGATGATAAGTCTAAGAGAGGTTGAATCGAAAGCTTTCAATAAGCAGGTTCTCTCGGAAGCCTGCTGCTACACCTTTTTTCGAGCCACGTTGTTCGTACATCTCTCTCCACACAGGCTCAATTCTTCGAACAATCCTGTTGTTTAGGATAGCTGTGCAGATCTTATACAGTGTGTTCAAACAAGTTATTGGCCTGTAATTCTCTGGGTTGGACAAGTTGCCTTTTTCCGGTCGGAGTATAGTGCGCCCTAACACCATCCACTACGGAATAGGTGTTTCAGATTTTAAATATGAGGTGAATATGCGGGCCAGATGTTGCTGTGTAGAAGTAAACTTCTTTAACCAAAAGTTCTGAATACCGTCTGGTCCTGCAGAAGAAAAGTTCTTCGTGCCCCTAAGTGCTTTTTTCACCTCTTCGGCAGTGATTGATGGACATTACTCCTCAGATGTTATGAGGTTGTCGCAAAACTCCTTGAAGCGGATTATATTATTAGTATCTTCTTTCAATTCCTGTGTTTTCGGGATCTTATATACCTCTCTCCAACAAGTCTCTAGGGGCCATTCATATACTACGTGGACAGTTTAGGGGGGGGGGGGGGGAGTATGGCAAAATTCCACGCTCGTCCACGAGGGGGACCAGGGGGGTCGGCTAGAATCCACGTGGACACACGTTCCCCTAAATATGCCAAAAATATACTGAAATGAGGCAAGATATACTCGGGGTACACTCGAAATGTTATATTCTCATCTCATGATTTTATGCGAAAAATGTGTTTCGTAGATTCCATCAAATGTCGACGTCTTGAGGCCCCCTGAGGCAGAAAAAATATTTTTTACGTCGGTGTCTGTCTGTCGTTGTTGTCGTTGTCGTCGTTATCGTCTGTATATCACATAACTTTTGAGATACTACTCGAATTGGGTCGTTCTTGGCACAGTTTTCAAGGCTATGAGAAGAAAGGTTAGTTGAAATAAAAAAGTTTGTTAGCCAGTTATTTTGGATGAAAATTCAAAAAGTTAGAGCATTTTGAAAAATTTTAAGACACATTTTTTTCCAAGATTTAAAAATTCTATGGACGGCTATTCATAGCATTCGAAAATTTGAACAATTTATTTCCACGACTTTTTTCGATAAAAGAAAAATGATCAGAATTGAAGCATTTTCAAAATTTAAAAAAACATGAAAATGAAAATTTTCAGTAAAACGACTCACGATATAAAAAAAAATGGAGTGAAGAAAAACAATTCTTTTTGAAAGCCCTACAAGATTATAAGAAGAACTTTTGGAATTTTTTTGAAAAATCGAAAATTCAAATTTCGAACGCACAAAAAATAATAAAAAATTCCATTTTGTGGTAAAACTATGCAAGATACGAAAAAAAATGAATCAACAAAGATTGTGTACCCAAAAACGGCATACAAATTTTTTTAAAAAACCACATGGGAAATGAAAAAAATGTAACCATTTAGAAAATGGACACAAGCTACAATAACATTTTATTTAACCAATTTTTCGCCTAAATTATATCTACAAATTTACTTAGAACCACCTTACGCTATGATGCGTATTTTGTTTTTAAATCGTAAAAAATAACATTGAAAATAAATTAAATTTATGGAAAAATGACAGAAGTTGCAATAAAATGTATCATAAGATTTTTTTTTTTATAAGATGCGCACTTTTTTTAATTATAAAAACAAGACAATGAAAATACTTCTGTTTCAATACAAATGCATATTATGAATTAAAATATTATAAATTTATTGAAATGATACATTTCCCAGGGTAGTTGAGAATGAAATGTAATGCAAAATGAGAAACAAATATTAAAATAATCATTAAAAATAAAATTTGTACTTTATTTTCAAATATCTAAATTAGCAGCCCCAGGCCGAGGTATGTAAATAAATATAATATATATTTGATATAATAGAGTTGCACATAATGGAGAAAAGTTCGCATTTTCGACAAAATCGAGTGCGAAGCACGGGATACGTCATGAGAATGTGTTCGTTAAAGCCGAAGGAGCTTTAACAAAAGAGAACTCACAATCATCAAATTACAGTTGTCGATGCTTTAAACCTTGAATTTCAAAAGGCCTGCGCACAAATGTGGGGGAAATACAAATTAAAATTTTCAAAAACAAAGCTACCTGAAAGAAAGCAGTCCTCCTAAGTTACTCTACTAAGATAAGAGTCTTCAGCAAATTATTAACTCTTTCGTTCTGGACTTTGCAGATTTGCAATGGTCTAAAAGTAACATTTTTTGAAATAACTCTCTTCATATCCTTTGAGGATCAAAATGCTTTCGGACGATTGTCAGAAATAGATTTTCAAAATTTTTATGTGTCTTATTCTGTGTAAAAATAGCACGAAAATAGTGTTTAAATGTTACAACTAAATAAACAATGTTTCAAAAAATTTTGGGGGAAAGAAAAATTTCTTTCAATGTTTGAAACCTTGTAAATTTAAAAAACAGTTTCCAATGAAGATTTTCAGATTTATAAGAAAAGTAAGAGTGATAATGTTGCTTGCAAACAACACAGTGTAACCAGATCAATATTAAATTTCATTGAAAAACACCTACAAAAAATGTTACAAAAGTAAAGAATTAATTTGGACTTGATAGCCATGCAGCTTAGTGACCCGCGCTGAAAAAATATTTAAAAAATTTATTTTTCGCTGAGTTTTTAAATTTTCTTAAGTTTTAATTATTTTTACATGTCTGAAGGTCAAAAACGTCTTTCCAATTTTTTGCGCATCTCAATGAAATATTTTCTAGGAGATAATTCTTATTTAATTCACCCCTTTTTCGGAAAAGAAGTCTTAACGCCATTGTAAATTCGTGAAGATTTTTTGAAATTCTGATTATGGTATATAATTAAAATATCTTTGTAACTTGCGGTTGAAAATACTTCTGAGCATATAGGTAGGTTTTCTTCAGCATATAAAAAAATACACACTAGAAAAAGTATTGACAAGATCCAGAAATCCAAAGTAAAAATACAGCGAATTTTTCAAACTCATGAACATAAAAAATTTAACAATACGTTGTATATCCAATTTTTAATCCTGGGACTCTGGTCCTATTTACACAGGTGTTAAGAATTTTGTCCGAAGACAGGGGTGAATTAAATAGGAATACACCAAACTCTCGGTTTCAGTCCAGTGTCGGAGGTTGTCTTCGGTCCCAAATCGGGGGGATCCAAACGTAAACAACCGTTGGCGAGAGACGCGAGAGAGTTGCAACCGTTCTCTCTCCTGAGACCTTACTTTAGACCCTACTTTGAACCTGCAGCTTCTCATTAGAACCTGCTTTGACGTTATTTAAACCTACAGCCCCTACTTTGAGGTTTTCACTCCTAGAGAATGAAACATTAGAGCCTCCTTTGACTCCGTTTGAACCTACAGGCCCTACTTTGAATATTTAGAAGCTACACCCAGGAAACAAGAACCCATTGAAAAGGCGACTCCGTGCATTGCGTATCTGTAATTTGCAGATTAAGATTTTTAAAACTTAATTGGTTTGCGTCTATGTGAATCGGCCAGTTTCTCGATATTAGCAGTAATAAACTATCTGTAAGTCAAAAGGAAAGGATTCTTTTTAAAAATGTTAATTTTCTTACAAAACCGAAACTAAAGTTTCCATTTGAGCCTTAAGTTATCGAATGCTATCGTCCCAAGTAGTCAGCAAAGAACATAAATAAGATTTTCGACTTACAAACAAATTTGGAGGTTACGGACAAAAAAAAATAAATAAAAAATTGTCGGACTAGTTTGTAATTTTAAACCAAATCAGTTACATTCTCTTCAAGAATCTTTCCACTAAACTGAGGTAAACGCCAACGATATTTGACAAATAAGTTTTCAAATTATATGATAAGAAACACTACAAACAAAGAATTGTATACTTCTTGAGTTTTGTTTCAATATTAAGTTCCTGAGGTACAGTTGATAGTAAAAGTATTTCTGCAGAGAAGGGAACCCAAATTAAAAATTTATAACCATTACCGAAATTATGCCATTATTATTTTTATTATTATTGCCAGTGTAGGGGCTGGAGCACCAAGGTAGGGTCTGGAGCACCAATGTAGGTTCTAATTTAGACCCTACTTTGACGCCAAACGTGGAAAAACGGCCGATTTCGGACATTTTTAGCGTCAAAGTAGGGTCTGAATTGAATTCGAATCGCAGCTTATTTTGAACCTATTTTGCTGGTCCAGCGCCTACTAAGGTAAGAGTTATAGGTTCTAAGTAGGGCCTAAATTTCGAATCGGGCAGTTCTAGGAAGGCGGAAACCCGGGGGACTAAAACCGAGAGTTTGGTGTAAGAATAGGAATAATTAAATAGATAAATAGTTATATAAATAATATATAAATTGATAAAATAGAAAAAATATAATAAATTAAAAAATCATTTAAGAATAAAAGGAGCCCCGGTGTAAGCCGTTCCTATAAAATTTCGCTTGGCTCATTTCGTTGATAATGGGGTCCAAGGGGTCGAGAGAGAGGTCAATAATATCTATATTTTCATAAAATATGTCCACGTGGACAGAGTAGAGGGGGATGGGGGTGTTCTTAAAAATTCCACGGCTGTCCACGAGGGGGGAGGGGGGGGGGGTCAAAAAGTGGTGAAAAATTGTCCACGTGGTATGTGGTCAAAAATATTATAAAAACGGTGAAAAATGCTTAATCTCACATGATTCTAATCAGCTCTAATTCAAATGTAGGGCGTCGCGCTTGTGGCGCCAGTGTTTCATTTTCTGCCGTCCTTCACAAAACTGACAGAGCGCATTTGTATGGCGAGTCACCCCCCTGCAAAAACACATCTCTCCGGGGCTCAAAGGGCGGATTACTCGGAAACTGACTCGCAACACGAAAAATGCATAGAACCCTTCTTGTTCAGAATTTTATGGACTATTTTTTTGTACTTTGCTATTTTTGTCGTTGCGTGCACCTTTTTCGAAGTAATCGCCAAAAACCAAATTTCGGGGGTTGTTTGTTAGATTTTAGGGTGGTTCCATCAACTAGCCAGAGAGAAACTCTTTTGATGATTGATTCTGATGCCGTAAGGAACCACGTACGATAGATATCAAAACTTTATAATTTTTTTCTGGAAAAAAAATCTAATTTGACTGAACTATAGTGGATTGTTTCAAACAATGACGAATTGCTATTCAAAGTGCATTTTTTGTATAGTTTTTAGCTAGCATTGGCAAATATGTTGAAATTTCAGAATTAATTTATTTTGCCTAGAAATGGAAAAACTGTGGTGATTACATCATATTTCTTGACCATATAATTTTTCAATAAAGTTTTTATAAATATTTAAAGATTTTGTCTCGCGACGAGAATGGGCGATCCTGCTGCTGCCATCTGAAGACCGATGTATCTATCGTTAAGTCTGACTTTTTTAGTGATTTCTTACTCAGAACGTTTAAATATGCGGGCGCGATTTGTGCCGTGTACAGAGACTTGAAATGGCCGCTTCACACAAGCCTTTTTTGAGCGATTATCAAATTATGTGGATTCCAACGGCAACAAATTTTTTTGACAGCCAAAAGTTCATGCAATATTGACTGTATGCTGGTCCCAGTAATGCATAAGGATGCCTGAATCTCACGATAAGTCACATGACGATCTTTCAGTATCAGTTCACGCACATCATCAATATATATATAATTTGTGCTACCCACGACCCACCGTGAGAAGTTTACTGCATTCAGAATCCCACCCGACGGCCATCCCATCCATCCAACTACCGAAAAGTGTAATCAAGCCCTGACGTGAGTCTAATATATTCTCCTAATTCTAACATAGAGTTTGAATTGCGACTTGAATGACAATAACATCTTCCTCCGTCCCAGCTTAGGCCTGAGAAATCCATCTCTTTATTTTTTGTGATTGTTGCGCTAGCTTCAGTGACAAGTTTGACAGCCCTTTCTACTGCTTTTTAATGACGTGGAATCTTGCGAAAATTATTTGGTAGTTCAGGGTGCCCACTTTCTGGAAAAACAGGGAAAACACAGGGAATTTTTTCATTAGGAAGTCACAGGGAAAATCGACAACCGTTGCGCTTAGAGTTGCTTCTTAGCTCCATCTTCAGCCCGCAACAATAATTTTTAGAACTTAAGTAAGCTCCGAGCTCTTGGTTCAGAAAGAAACCAAGATGAATCAAAGATCAAGAAACTAAAGAAGAAATAAGATTCTTAAAATTTGTACCCACTTAAAATAGCTTTGATTTGACTGAATGAGAAACCAAAGATTGAATGATTAAAAATTTTTAAATCTTTTTTCTGTACTATTGTACTGTTCTGTAATATTCCTCCAGGTGCCTTTCCTTCCTAAAATAATAACCGAAATTTTGTATTCATCACTCAAAATATCTCGATTTACCATTAACTTTGCTGAAAATGGACTTTAAAAGAGACAGGGAAACCAGTAAAAGACATGAAAAACTCAGGGAAAAGAGGAAAAGGGAACTGGTAGGCACCCTGTAGTTCACCTTGTTTCAGATAGCTCTGAAAATAACTTAGCGTAGTGCATCGGAAGAGACTAATGGGACACAATGGGGATTAACCTGTACTTTTTTATTAAAGTCGCGTAACCATGAATATGAACTTAGTAGAAAATAAAGACATTGGAATCACAAGAGACGCTCGAAATTAACACACAAGTCTCTATGCAGGGATGCAAGTGTGTCCCCTATTTTCCCCTTTTTCCTGAATATCCCCTATTTTCCCCTATTTATACATTTTGTCCCCCTATTCCCCTTTTTTCAATAAAAACGATGCGACAAACAATAGAAAAATAACAATCCGTGGACATGAGTTAGCGAGACTTTCAACGGTGATTTCAATCTATCTATAGACAACGAAGAGTTCAAACGATATATAGCTATATTACGTGCTTAAGTCTTTCATAAGAGCCTATGTTAAATTGCTGCGCATGCGCGCTGATCGCGGCACTACTCGAGTATCAGACATTTACACTCATGATCCAATACATACATGGTCTAGCCACTTGAGGGCCCCGTTTCGTCCAAGTCACGCAACCGCTTAATTCCACCATTTTGTTAGTATGACCACGCAGTTTGAGTTTGACGCGTACTCCGTTTACGACAAACTATTATAGGAAAATGAGTATGTAGGAAGAAATATTATGAAAATATTGAAATAATGAATTCCAAACAAACTTGGAATAAGTACCTTTTGTTAGTAGATACCGGTGCGGAAGGTGACAAGTTATTTTTTTATTAAAATACTCGCTATCTGTTGCGAAATAGCTCAATGTAAATTGTTCTTTATATACTGTGAACCTTTATGCTTTAATTTCGTAAAGAATTGAATATGGCAAAACAATTCTTTACGAATACAAAATACAAATTGAGAAGTAGTGCCTTTGTCCCGCCTTGCTCCGGTCACCTCTAATATTGCTACAAAGAACAAATAATGAAAAGGAAGCATACTTCGAAATAATCAGTATATGTTTCATTAACAGTTGTTAGACTAAAACCTTGTAAAATTTGGATTTCATTATTTTCTTTTTACACATATCACACTTACTCATACTGGCGGACAATTTGAAATCGTTGACACAATGCGGAAGACAATTAAAAATATGTTTTAATCCAACTTTTTATTGACGAGACAAATTGAGATACAAACAGATTTATCAAGTAAATTATCGTTATCTTCATTTGTATATATGTATTGAAAGTAAGATTAATCATTTTTACATGAAGTAGAAAATACTGTCTCATATTGTAAAATTTTGACATTCCTTTTATATATAAATATATATCTGTGCAATATTTTATGGAGTTTCCCAACAACATTTATCATTACTTAAAAAAGTCTGCTAAGAATAAGAAAGATTTCTAATGTGATAAAATGTGATTTCATATTACATATAAACGGCGGAACGGTTACTAAATACAGAGGGCAAAAGTTCCATTAAAAATCATTCATTTAGGAGAAAACTGAGTTTTGCTTTTGAGATTAGAATTTTATGGTTTCTGAAAATCGTCACAGAAATTGAAATTGTTATTTTGTTTTTAAAAATTATTAAATTTCCCTGCCAAGATGTTCAGTTGATAAACACGGAGAAAGCAAGTTTTGTCGAAAAATTTTTTCACTTCCCAGAATATCAATTTTTAATGAGATGGTGTCACAGTGTGACATAAGATTTATCGTATTTAAGTAATGATAAATAATAACATGACCATTTTCTGCTGTTGAAACTTCAAGGTATTGAAATATATGCCTTTTGTGAATATCATAACAAATACCTTGATCATAAAAGTCTTTATTTTTAATGGATATGAAGAAGCAACTTTGACGTACTGCTACCATCAAAAATACGATTTCGAGCAAATCCTTTAAACTCTGTGTGTATTTGAATTTTTGAGAATTTTCTAAAAGAAAACCCGTTCTCTAAAAAATAGTGAATAAATATTTAATATCTTTGGATCAATTTTTCCTCCAAAATTGAGGAAAAATATTTTTAAATAAATAAAACATAATAATTATCATTTTATATGTCGCGGTCACTCCATTATATAATTTTACGGGAAGCTGAGAAAATCCAGAAAAACAAAGTAGATGAATTACGAAAAAAAATAGAAAAACGAAAATCAAATATTTTAGACACTTTCGTATCTAAAAAGTTGAAAATGGATGAAAACTGAAGTTGTTAATCGTTCGGGATACAAAAAATTATTTAATTAGTTCTTAAATATTTAACATAATATATTATGTTCTCGATTGTAGTAAATTTTATATTTGCCTAAAATGTATGTAAAAATATATATATGTGT
>CAKNXH010057552.1:32113-59700 GCA_932178445.1 Andricus quercusramuli | reverse complement strand
ATATATATATATATATATATATATATATATATATATACACATATATTTGGGTGTGTTGGTTGCTTTCGTTTGGGTTATTGTTGTTGGTCACGTCCATTTGAGTTGGTTTGGGTGTCGTTGTATTTCCTCATTACCTTACGTCATTACTTTTACAATGGAAATTCTATCTCAGCAACAGAAGATTGAAATGATTCTCATTTATGGAGAAAGTGGCAGGAATATCAATGATGCTCTCACGCTTTATGCTCAACGCTTTCCAGAAAGTGTTCCTTCACGCGCTTCTTTTTACCGGGTCGTCCGAAACTTCATCGCTGACGGAAGTGTACAACCGAAAAAAAGGAAGCGTCAAGTAACAGTTACTGGAGTTGATAATGAAATTGCAATTTTAGCTGCAGTCACTCATGACCCTCATGTTAGTACTCGACAACTAAGCCGCGATTCCGGAATGTCTCTATCCGGTGTTTGGAAGGTATTAAAACGTAATAATTATCATCCGTATCATATTTCACTGCATCAAGAACTTCATGGAAATGATTTTCAGAACCGAGTGACATTTTGTCAATGGGCGGTTCAGCAGATACAAGGAAACCCGAATTTCTTTTTCCTAGTACTCTTCACAGACGAGTCGTCTTTCACAAACCATGGTAACGTTAATCGGCACAACATGCATTATTGGAGTGTAGAAAATCCACATTGGTTGCGTGAAGTTTAGCATTAGCGTCCATGGTCCGTGAACGTTTGGTGTGGAATAATTGGAGATCAACTTATCGGTCCGTATTTTATTGATGGAAATTTGAACGGTGAAAAATATCGTGACTTTTTAGAAAATCAACTTCCAATATTGCTGGAAGACCTAAGCTTGGAAGTGCGACACAACATGTGGTTTCAACATGACGGTTGTCCAGCACATTATGCGGCAATCGCGAGGGAAGTACTCAATCGCGAATTCAATGGACGATGGATCGGTAGAGGAGGTCCAGTAAATTGGCCTGCCAGATCGCCAGATCTTACGGCGCCAGATTTCTATTTGTGGGGTTATCTAAAGAATCGCGTGTATCAAGAAGTGCCCACAACTCGTGATAACATGATCGAGCGAATCAGGTCTGCTTGTGCACAAATATCACCAGACACAATTCGTAGTTGTGTGGAATCTTTCAAAGCTCGGATTAACAAGTGCATCGAAGTGCGAGGACACCATTTTGAGCACTTATTGTAAAATAATTGATCGAAATCAAGCATTCCTGTGGTGAGAGGCAAGGGGACTTACCGAAATCAAGCACCCTGAAGGGAATGGACAACTACTATGTCCGCGTCGTTATTCCTGGGTAGAGCTAAAAGTAGTGTCAACAATTTCGTTTTTCGCAATTGCAGCGCCATCTATCGCGAATCGAAACAAATTTTCCGAATAAAACTTACGTATTTCGTAAAGGAGAATCTGAATCTGTAATAAAAAATCGGGGTTGCCATTAGAAATTACAAAGTTACCCCCACCCCTGCCTCCTGTGGGGGTGGAGGTGGGGTAAATTTTAACAAATCTTTTTTCCTCCTTGAAAATAAAAAGTTTTTATTCCAGAAATTTTTTCCGTAGGATGCGTATTTTTTGAGATATTTCGTTGTCTCAAGTTAAAAAAAACACCCTGTATATATATAGTATATGTAAAAAACAGAGATTTGCAAAATGTGTTATACAATATGTTTAGTGGTTGCTAGTTTGTGCAACATAAAACAAATGTACCGTAATACTCTAAATAAAAATATAATTATCATCATAAATGCTGGGCCTATTATTTATATTACTACGATGGTTATGGCTGCTCTGATCGAATTGAATAGTTTTGTACCTACTTTCCTTGAGAAGGTTTCCCCTTTTCCAGCAAAAAATGTCCCCTTTTTTACTCATTTTCGTCCCCTATTCCCCTTTTTTTATGAAAAAGGGGATTGCATCCCTGCTATTGTGTTTAGGTAGTATAGGTGAAATGCGAATCACCTGACATCCACTGACCAATAATGACACCAAACGAACATCATACCACAACACCATACTCACACTCATGTGATTAAATGTGGGATTCCGAAAACACATTGCTGATCAACGTTAAGTTGCAGCTCGTCTGGTGTTAAATGTGCCAGAACTGGAGGCTCTGTGACTTCTACTGCATTTAGATACGTAGATAAGTCAATATGGGGACGGCGATTTGTCAAGCTCAGCTGAGAGGGCAGCACCGTGAGTGGTGATGTACCTTGTACACAAGAACAAGGCATTATCTACGGTTTCCTCAGTTTTTCGATATTTGGAAATCGATTTGCTCCTTTATTTGTACACCCAAATGCCACATGGAGACCTGGCATTTCGAAAATAGTGCTTGAAGCAATCACCTCAAAGCTGCGTTATGAAGGACTGATATAATTCGAATAGCAGACGTTACCACCGTTGGAACCGTCGTCTTGTGTATCGCCAGGCGTACTAGCGACCCTAGCGGCCGCAAGTGTCAGTCGCCGTCCCCATAGGGAATGCTTTTTTCGGACTGGTTACTTATGTGTTTACAGGGCATTTAAAAAAAAAATTTAAGTACAAATTACAAATTGTCGAACAAAATTAACTGTAGAAAATATTAAATAATGACAAGAAACTCATTATTCTGACTTTTGATAGGTCGAAAAAGCTGTTCTATATTTTCCAAGAATTTTACTAACGAGTAGGATTAAAACTACATGCCCTTCAAATAAATTTTTTTTATTTACCTTTTTCATCAATTCTTTTTTATTTTCTCGTAAATTGTTAGTTGTTCCGAAAAATTCCTTCAGAATGAAAGATGTATTTTTTCATTCCAGATTAGTTTTGTCCTTAATCATTTTTCGATACGTGCGATATTTGTGGATTAAATCGAAGAAAAAAAAGTTTTTTTTACCTATTTTGGCTCTGTGGAGCATCAACCCATTTTTTTATCGCTTTGAAACTCTACAGTTTTCCTTCCTCAAAGAGGGAATTTTTTCTTTAGCAAAAGAAAAAATGGACACTAAATATTTTTCAAGCTTATGTTTAAGTTTTACTGAAAATCTTATTTTCAGAAAATTAGAAAGACCATCAAAATGTCAATCGATTGTGTTCTGTTACAATGAACAACTTTTTAACTTACGGTAGTAGTATATTCCAAATTTAAAAATTGTTTTCCTCATGTAAACAATGTAACTTTTCTTAAACTTTCTGAGTCGCTATTGATTGATGAAGAAAGGTCATGAAAAGTTTGTCAATAGGTCAATCGATGTGCCTCGAAGATTCAAACAATTACATAAAATACATAACTGTTACATTCCCAATATAAAAAATACTCTTATAATAAGGTAAATCATTTTATTTAAAAATTGAAAAACGATATTGGTAGGTCATGGAATGTCCTAAAAGTTTTCAAAAGTTTTCATAAAGTGCATCGATGCAGCTCGAAAATGCAAACAAATACATCATATACAGTCCTCTTGTATTCTTTAACTTTAAAAACTTCCCTCATATAAACAAGATAAACAATATATTCACAAACATTATAAATAAGTGTTGATAGATGGAGATGGGGAATACTGCGTGTTGTTGACCCGTCGTGGGTGTGGTGGACCCACACTGGTAGTATTTATCCACCTAGAAACACTACCCGAATCGGGTAGTGAGGCAATGAACTTTCGAGTTCGAAATGCTAATCAATTTTTTTTTTTTTAGATGGAGATGCGTCTCGAAGATGCAAAAAAATATATCAGATATGGTACTATAGTGTTCCTAATATCAAGAAAGGTTTTCTCATATAAACAGAGTAAACAATATTTTTAAAATTTATAAATTGGTACTAGTATGTCATAAACGTTTACACAGTAGATCGATTGATGCGTCTCGAAAACGCAAACAAATACATTAGATATAGTATTGTTGCATTTTGAATATCAAAAAAAAATTTCTCTTATGAACATGGTAACATTTTCTTTCTTCTTCTTCTTTTTTTCTTCAAAACTAAAAAAAAACACTTCTAATTGGCCGATCTAGCTCAAAATCCTATCAGTACTGGACGCCAATTGGAGCTACAATTCTTCTAAATTTCATGACCATTCATTTTTACTTTTAGAGATTATGGTAAACCGAAAAAAGTCACTACATGCACACTAGGGTGGTTCTTATTTATACTTGGTGGATTTTTTTCTCGAATTTCTCTGCTCACACCCCCCAGTTTTGTTCGAATGCAAAAAAAAAATCCTCCAAATTTGAGCAACATCGGTTAATATTTAGGGGTCGCGCAAAGACCATGAAATTTCCCATTGATTTAACATGGGAAAAAGTCAGCTTTTCGTAAATCTAATATTTAAACCTGATAATATGTTACAAATAATTCTGTGTTTCAGTATATTGTTCACAATTTGAAAGAGAATAAGAATTAATCATAAATTTTGAGTTTGAATAATTTTAAGCCGCTCTTGTGGGTCCCCAAAGAAAACCCCATAAGTGACAAATGTAAATTTTACGTAATATTGCGGTTTATTGACGATTTTTAAAAGTTTTTTTTTACATCAATAATCATTGATCAGTAATTTAGGAATACCCAGTCATTTCTTAACTAATATTCAATTGTTTAAACAATTTACATTTGTTTAAATATTTTTTGTTTTAAGCTAACTCGCGAAATGAACGTATTTTCTAGACATTATGAGATATTTAATCAATAATAACAATAAAATAATTTGTTTAAATAATTTTACAATTATTTAAATACGAATTTGGGCTTCCGTTTTCGGTACCGATCGTGAGAGAGCTGTTTTGTGTCAAGTGTTGGTTTTTTTGGCTTTGGTGAAGGGGATCAGCGTGTGTGGAAGCAGAAAGGGCATTAAGTGCGGAGATCAGGTCGACGGGTCCTAAAAGAAACTACGCAACTCGCAGCAACGGATAGAAACTACGTATCTGGCGCGCTCTAAACTAAGTATATACAAATTTCTATATACTTAGTATCGAGCGCGCCAGATACGTAGTTTCTATCCGTCGCTGCGAGTTGCGTAGTTTCTTTTAGGACTCATCGAGGTGTGATGGAAGAAGGGTGAGTGAAGGCAAGGGTGTAGAGGGTGAAAGTGAGTTGTGAGAAAGGGAAATTGGAGCGTACGAAAATTTTGAGGTTAGGAGTGAAAAATAGTTGTCGGGCAAGGGGGGTGAGAGGTAGGCGAGTAAAGAGCGCGAAACGTCGCGGAACAGTGAATAAGGTGGGGTACTAGGATGCCGACGGTAAGAAGTCCACAAACGGGCGCCAGAGGGCAGGCAAGAGATGAAACAATTGGTGACGAGGCTGCGAGCTCGGTTAGTGGGGAGAAGGGGGAAGATGTCAGTAGCGGTCAAGAGACGTTTGAGACGCTGACCAGGGTAGGGACGGCAGAGGGAAGGGATTCAGGTACAGGACATAAAGGCGGGAGGCCCTCTAACCCACAGTGCCTTAACAAGCTAGGCAGCGCGGGCTCGAATAGGAGTTTAGACGAATGGCGAAAAAAAGTGAGCGTGACAAGTAGTGAGGGAGAAGAAAAAAGAAAAAGAGAGGAAGAGGACGATGAGTTAGAAACGGACAAGGAAAGCAAGAAAGTTAGGACTAAACTCTCATAAAAGGGTTTAGAGAGGAAACAAGGAAAAGACTGGAAGATATGAATAGGCAGGGAAATGATATAAGGGGGGAAGTGAGAAAAGTAAGAGAAAAGTGGGATAAACTCTGGAAAGAGGGGAAGGATAAGGTATGGCGTAAGTTAGAGAGCATAGAGAACAGACAGAAGGAGGATGACCAAAGGAGACATAGAAAGATAAGACAGTTGGAAGAACGGGTAAACAACCTAGAAATGAGGAATGAGCCTATGGGGAAAGAAACAGAGGATGCGGAAATAGAAATAGGGGGTAATAAGAACGTGCAAAATGAAAATGAAAGATTGAAAAAGAGACTAAGTGACCTTGAAATGATATTGAAAGCGGAAGAGAGGGCAAAGAGAAAAAATAACATAGAAGTTAAGGGATTGACAATGGAGATTGAAGCAGGGGAAGTGGAAATCATAAATCTTCTGAAAGATATTGGAGTTCAGGCAAGGATAGCAGGAGTTAAGAGAATAGGAGGGACGAAGGAAGGAAAAGAAGGAATGTTTATAGTAAAAGTAGGGAGTGAGGAGGAGAAATAGAAAATTGTGGAGAACAAAAAATTATTGGAAGTTAGAAGGGAAAGAATTGAAGAGGGTCTGACAAGGAGGGAGAGGAAAAGGAGATGGCAAATAGAACAGAGGACATGGGTAGAGAGGAAAAAGGGGCGCATGTTATGGATAGGGAGAGACAGATTATGGATAGATGGGGAGGAATGGTTCTGATACGAGGAATCGGAAAAAATAAGGAAGGGAAAAATAGTTGATCAAGGTAGAAAAAAGGAAGATGCAAAAGAGGTTAGAGATCAAACAGAGGGAGAATGCAAGAAGCAAGAAGGGAACACGTTACAGGTAGATGGATGGGCGGCATGGTCTCAGGGGTGAGAAAAGAACTGGCAGTAAAAGGGAGAACAGAGGAGGACAGGGAGAAAAAGGATAGAACAATGGTAAGAAGGATTATAATGGCAAAAGTCAAAATAGCGGTGGTTTGTATATATAGAAGAAGAGGGGAAGAGTAAGGTTCGAGAGTAATAAGGAGGTGGATGGAGAAAAAGAAGGAATAGTTGGTTTTGATAGGAGGTGACTTGAATGCCTGGAATTGGCGAGCAAGGGGGAGGTACTTGAAATGAAGAAGAGGAGGCCTACATGAGGAACTCCAAACATAGGGAGATAGACCGGGAGGGGGGGGGGGAGGTTACTAGACGTAATAGGAGAAACAGGACGGTTCATATGTAATGGCAATATGAAAGGAGATGAGAAGGGAGAGATCACATTTATAGGTAAGGGAGAAACAGTAATAGACTACATCCTGGCGGAAGGAAGAATGAGGAATATGATACGCAGTATGAATGTGGGGAATGAGGTAGGGTCCGAGCACTTCCCAGTAATAGCTACACTGAAAGGTGGCGTCCATAAGCGCAGCAGAGGGAGAAAGGAAAGAGGGGGAGAAAGGAACACAAAAATGGGAGTCTGGGGGGTAGATCAATTAAAAGAGTTTAAACCAAAAATGGAGAAGGAGAATGTTAGCTATGAAATGGTGGAGGGAGTAGACGCGTTAATTGAAAGGTTGAAAGGGTCGATTGAGAAGGTAAGGGATGAGATAGGTAAAAAGGAAGGAAGAGAAGAGGGAAAGAGAGGCTAGTGGGACGAGGAATGCAGGGAAAGTAAAGAGAGAAGGAAAGAGTCTGTAAGAAAATGAAGGAAAGGAGAAATAGAGAAGGCGGAGTACAATAGGAGAAAAAGAGAACATGATAGGATGCTGGAAAGGAAAAAGCAAAGGGGAAAGGTGAAATACAAGGAAGAAGTAGAAAAAGCGATTAAAGAAGGCAGGGTCTGGGATGTGATTAATATGGAAAGAGGAAGAAGGAAGGGCGTGAATGAAGAAATGGGTGAGTGGACGGATTACTTTGAGGGTCTGTTAGGGGGAGAAGAAAATAGGATCAAAGGGGAACATAAAAGGATAGTCCAGGGAGAAATGGAGGAAGGGAACGAAATAACAAGAGAAGAAGTGGATGAGGTGATGGATAGCTGAAAAGAAACAAGGCTACAGGAGAGGATTGTATGAAGAACGAAGCGATAAAGTTTGGAGGAGAAGAGATTAGGGAAGGGATATGGAAGATGTGCAATAACGCAAAGGGTGGCCGGAGGAGTGGATGACAGGGCTGGCGGTATCGCTTGTTAAGAAAGGCGAGGGCAAGAAGGTGGAAGAGTACAGAGGGATCACTCTCATGCCAGTGGGTTATAACATATACGCAGAAATTCTAAGAAAAAGGTTAGAGAATCAGATAGAAGAGAAGCAAAGTATACCCAAAAGAGGGAAATTAGTCGCTTTGTTCGTAGATTTTATAGCAGCTTTTGACTCAGTGAATAGAAAAGTGCTATGGCAGGCAATGAAAGAGAGGGGAATAGAAGAAGGGCTGGTGGAGAGGATAAAGGAAATTTTTACTGAAACTGATATATCCCATATTTTCAACGAACATCGTTTTAGTCTTCAACGACCATCGTTTTAGTCTTCAACGACCATCGTTGAGTCTTCCGTTTTTCCGAAAATAAGTCGGCCAAATTATCCTCGGAAATTGGATCTTTCAAATTTCAAACTCATGTTTGCCGCGAATTTATTTCAACTTTCTTTTATTTTAAATAAAAGATGGTTCTCGACCTTTCGGTTGCTAGTCAGGAATTACACAATAAGTTTGTTTGAGAAACGAGATTTTCAAATGTTTTTATGTCGGCTTCAACTGTCTCGACGGTTGCTATCGGGAAAAAAATCGTGAGCAGTTAGTTAGTAGCTTGTCGAGCGAGAAGCGAGTCGAATCATTAGACAACGATTTTCACGCCGACTAATCGTTCGATTAGACTTGTATCCCTAACATTATTAATTAAATCCAGTGTTTTGCAGTTCTTAAATTCCGGTTTCTTTTTATTTCCACCAGTTTTCTTTTTTTTCATCAACCATCAAATTTACAGTCGAGTTTTCTAGCGTCCAGCCAAATTTAACAGGAGTCATCCGGGATCCAGAATCTTCCAACTTCGATGGTGTCGGAGGTTGTCCATCAGCGACTGAGCCCTGAGGTTAGTGATGAAGTGTCGATTATTCTGACCTGGTCAGGATAATCGAGCGGACGGGTAGCATCTCGTTTCTCGGCAGTGCGTAGCGCGATCGCGTTTTCGTTCTCGTTCGTTCGCTTGGGATCGGCGGTTGCCAGTCACCGGACTGTCGACCGAACGACCTAAGAAAGGGCTCGATTCGGGAGTTATCACCCCGAGGTCGTGACTTTCGATCGAGTCTCTCGCGTTTTCTTCGTTCGGTTTTTGGGGTCGCAATTTTTATCTTCTATTTCCTGTTTTACTTACTCGTTCGTTTTTTTCTCTTTCCCGTTTTCCCTCCCTTCGCGCGGACCATTTTTGTTTTCTTGAGTTTTCTTCATCACCATGCCAGATTAAGCTTAGTCTCCCATGTACTCTTTCAACCAATCGATACGCTCCGGTGATCGGAATTCCGCGTGGCAGCGGCAGCATTTTCGGCCCGTTTCATTCACGCCTTCTGTCTTGTATTTCCCACCGGTAAGTCCTTCCTTCGAAGCGTCTCGTGTACCCAATGAAAGAGTATCCCAGAAATCCTACAAGCGTCCTGGAAAACCCAGGAAACGCTTAAATCGCAGACGGAGGAATAGTAAGAAACAACAGCTCCTTACATCTCAGGAAGTAGCAAATTCCGCTCTTCCCATTGTGTCTTCATCTCCGCCTCCCCTTTCCGTAACCACGAAGCCGGTAAATCCCGGTACCGTTTCTCCACCTAGGCTAACGTATCCACGCCCGGTTTCCGCCAGTTCGGAATACGACCCGCAGTACCCCGATTGCTGGTTCGATTCTCTCGGCCCGGAATACGACCCGGAAAGTCCAGCCTTTTATTCGGTCGGAATTCCGAAAGAGCGAATTCCGGAATTTCCACCGAGGTTCTCCCCTCTCGCTCCACCCCGCGTCCGCCTGGAAGCATTAACAATCCCGGCTCTAGCCGAGCCCCCGACTGAAAATCTCCCCTCGGCGACGGATTTTTTTCGCAGGCTAGAAAGGGGTTTGGAAAGTCCTGACATGGAGCTTTTACTCATCCCCGTGGGAAGCTCACCGGTGAAGTTCTCCCCTTTGCCACGAAAGGTTTCGGTCAGGCGTACCTTATTCTGATAAACAGCAGTTTTTCCTCAATTTCTACCATTTCGCCACAAAGGAAGATTTTTAACTTCTTCCACCCCCCATTGATGACCGAAAACCCTATCAAAACCAAGATTAAGGTGAAGATAGGGGGGGGGGGGGGAGGTTTTCAGGACAGGAAGAGGTCTGAGGCAAGGGTGCCTGTTGAGTCCGCTACTTTTTAATATGCTGCTGGCAGACCTAGAGGAGAAGTTAAAGGAGAAAGGGAAAGGGTAATTTGGGTGATGTGCTTCAGACATAAACAGACCAAAATAGGTTACGTTTGGAAGATGAACGGACAAACAGTGGACAGTGTGGAGGAGTTCTGTTACTTAGGTTTTTGGTTTGAGGCAGGAGGGGGAAAC
The DNA here is from genome assembly GCA_932178445.1 of Andricus quercusramuli. Lineage (NCBI taxonomy): Eukaryota > Metazoa > Arthropoda > Insecta > Hymenoptera > Cynipidae > Andricus > Andricus quercusramuli. Next base: position 49,516 of record CAKNXH010057552.1, on the reverse strand, counting down.
GAGGAGCAGGTGAGGAAAAGAATCGAATGTGCGAGTAAAGTAATGAGCCAAGTATGGGGTATAGGAAAGAGAAGGTTCAATGATGATTGAAGAATGAGGGTTTGGTTGTTTGATGCGTTGGTGTGAGCGTTGTTGTGTTATGGAGTGGAGGTCTGGGGATGGAAGGAACATAGGAAAGTGGAAAGCATACATGATAGATTTCTGAGATGGGTAATGGGGGTTAGTTGGAGTTGCCCAGGATACATGATAAGGGAAGAACTGGGAAGGGAGAAAATGGTAACTAGACAAATTAAGAGAGCCTGGAGGTTTGAAGAGAAGCTGAAGAGGGGAGAGGGGAGAAGAAAAGCACAAGTATGCTCAGACGAAGTTCGGAACAAGGAGACGAGAGGCAACTTGGGAAATTCGAAATGGGAGAAAGAAAGGAAAACAAATGAGGAGGGTTTGCGATATACAGGAAGGGGTTCTGGATTGGCAGAACATAGAATTAGAGCTATTAGTAAGACAGGGGGAAGAGAGATGGAGAAAGATTATGGATTCGAGGTACAATAGATGGTATATGATGGTCAAAGGGTTGACGGAACCAGAATATTTGCAAAAAATGAAAAAGAAAGACAAATGGAATAGGGTGGTACGGTTTCGAATGGATTAGCGAGTGAGAGCTTGTAGATATTGGATGGATGAAGAGGACAATCTGTGCAGAGTATGTGGATACAAAGTGGAGTCATGGGTACATGTGTTAGAGAGGTTTACAGGAAAGGAAGATGGACAGTTGAGTGTGGATGAGTGTGTAAGATGGATTTTTGATGGTAATCGACAGGGAGTGACGTGGATGAAAAATCTGGAAGAAGTAAGAGAAAGCAAGGGAACAGGGCAGAGCCAAGCGGGTCATCCTGTGTGAAGGAAAGTAACTAGCAAAAGTAAAAAATTTTTAATCGTTGAAAATGCATTTGATGGTGAGAGAAAACGGAAGCCCTGGAAGACCACTCATGTTTAGATTTTTATAAGTTTAAGAAGAATAGTATTAATATTATTGTTATTATGTAAGGCGAAGCATTAGAATGTAAGCAGCGGTTAAGTTAGAATAAGGAAGAAATGTAAATATATGTACAGGGAGCGGAGGCCCTCAAACCAGTAAAAGGGAGAGATTAAATATACAATACAATTACAAATACATAATACGAATTTGTTCAAGCATATGTTGTACCTAAAAAAAGCCGAAGAAACATTTTCTCACTAAATTTTCGACAAATTTTAATATTTTTAAGCACTAATTTGTTTATCATGCATACTCGTAGATGTTTAAACAAATTAAAATTTCCTGAACAATTTTTTTGTTTGCATTTTTTGTTGGTATTTTTCGAAAGCTTGACATATTTTTATGTTTTACTTTGATTTTTAAGAATACTCTTAAATGTTTAAACAAATTAAAATAGTTTAAACAATTGAATATTAGTTGTCAAATGACTGGGTATTCTTAAATTACTGATCAATGATTATTGATGTGAAAAACAACTTTTAAAAAGCGTCAATAAACCGCAATATTACGTGAAATTCACATTTGTCACTTATGGGGTTTTCTTTGGGGACCCATAAGAGTGGCTTAAAATTACTCAACCTCAAAATTTATGATTGATTCTTGTTCTCTGACAAATTCTGAACAATATACTAAAACACGGAATTATTTGTAACATATTATCGCGTTTAAATATTAGATTTACAAAGAGCTGACTTTTTCCCATGATAAATCAATGGGAAACTTCATGGTCTTTGCGCGATCCCTGAATATTAACCGATTTTGCTCAAATTTGGAGATTTTTTTTGGGCATACAAACAAAACTGGGGGATCAGAGCAGAGAAATTCGAAAAGTTAAAACTAAGGGCCACCCTAATACACGCACATCCGGACATTTGAAAAAAGTTGCATTTTTGAGTTCCTGGGGTCGAATCAGATCGAAATACGTCAAAAAAGTAGATTTGAAAATTTGGGTCATTGCAAACCTTCGTCTATGAGGAAGCAAAAGCAGGTGTTCGCGGTTATTGGAAGATTTTTGTTTACTTTTATGCTATTTGAGTTGAAGGTTATATTTATTTGTTCGTAAGAAAATTTTGGCAATTGAAATCAATTCACAAGAAGGAAACTTTCCTATTGCTTTCAATTGCGAATAGTCATTTCAACATTTCCAATACATTTCAATTGGGTATATTTTATGCAGGGGTTGCTTTCCGAGAGAATTTTTCATAACTCCATAAATTTTATATAAAAAAGAAAATGTATGTATTTTATTACTTATTATCTATCTATTATTTATGAGCAATTTTCGCTGTTTCTTCGATATATGTAGATATGCATGTTGTACGTTTATTATTTATGCACTGGCTTTATAGAAGGGTTGTAGTGAAATAAAAACTAGAATAAACCTTTAATTCACCTTGTATTACGAGCTTATTTTTCCTTAATCATTTTTTCTGCTACCCCACTTTTGTGAAAAACGAGTACCCTTTGAGCGCGAAAAAACTACCTTATGAGGGTGACAAAAAGTACCTTCCGGTCCCTATTTTTCCCCCATAGGGACTGTGAGGCATGGTTAAGTGTAAAGGTTTGACAAAGCCTTCAAGAACATAACCTTAGCACTGGCATGAAAAATCGTGATGAAAGATGCACAGTGCATTTAGAAGTGCTTCAATGATCTAAATATCCACTATCTTTCTGTATACAGTTTATAATTATTTAGTAAATCATTGTGCGTTTTTATGAAGTATTTAAGAATGAGATACTCCAATTTGATCCAGTTCTGATTACTTTCCCCCTCGCAGTCATGTAAATTTCATTCGAGTTCCCCTATCTGCATAAAATTACATGTTGATTTTGATAATTTCATTGCCTTGAACCAAGACTGATCCGAAATACAAATACGGTGATAACGTTTAGGACGGCAGTATTAAAAAGTTATAAGTCCAAGGCGAAATTAATCAATCCAAAAGCAGTATCTAACTAAATTCAAATTTTTAAAATTCAATTCAATTTTTAATCCAACATATTCCGTCATTCTGATCTGTCATTTCGAAATTTGTTCTCAATTGACCTTGCACCAAACATGAACAACCCCTTGGTATAGTTTTTTTTCCGAGGGCAACTAAATAAAACTTACTTTTTCCAGTCCACATACTGCTCAATCATTCAACGGCAAGCGGCTGACGAGAATAGAATAATAGAGATTGTAAACTTAGATCCTGCGGCTGACTATTTCTTGTATGAACCTCTAGCTGACATAAGAGAACTAATTCACGTGGATGATACAATGGAAGATCCAGAGTTGAAATTTGGCCCTAACGGAGGTCTCGTTTACTGCATGGAGTAAGTGCTATTCTTTCTTTTTGAAATATCCAATTCAAATCCCACCAAAAAAACGACATGTGAAAAAATTCCACCAAGTACATAAATGTTAATATTTTAGTTATTCATTTTCAAGTCCATGCGAGTTGTGAAATCAAAAAAATGAAGCCAAGTACGAATAGTAGAAGTTTTATTAATAAAAGTGTTTTTGAATAAAAGGCATTAGTTCAATGAATTAGTTTAATAAAGACATTCTTTCGTTTCATAAAAAAATTCATATTTTAAAGAAATAAAAAAAATGGCGAGGTAAACCGCTACACAAGCAACACCCTCAAACATTAGGTCTTCCTCACGTGGATTTCAGAAGGCAGTATTGCTGCCCACGTGCCGAAATCGTCCGCAGTTTTCTGGGCGTGAACAATGATAGCAGCTAAAATCGCCTTCTATGGCCATCCCGCGTACACAGCAGATTAATGTGATAATCACACTTTTAATTTTTTAATTTTAATTTTTGATCTTTTTTGTATATGTGACGTGCGCCGAAGAAAGGGGGCTTACTCTGAAAAGTGAGATTTTTCAGAGCGACCGGTCGAAGTCGGCCGGATAGACGCAATTTTTAGGAGAAAGGGAAGACCCACGAAATCTTCCCTCTCCACTCACCACTACATTCTCACGAGGAAAGAGATAGGTCGTAGACGCGGCTCACGGACGGGTATAGATGAGACGCGGAGATCTAGTGGTAAATGGTCAGAGGTGTTTCACGGCATCTCGAGCGAAGGCCTGATTTCTCGGGAACTATCGACAGGTGTAAAAACCTCGATTTCGATTTTTTAGAGTAAGCCCCCTTTCTTCGGCGCACGTCACATATGTGTATATGTTATTTTGAAGCATTGGTCTCAGTCGTTGGCACTGGAACTAGCGTTTGTAAGAAAGATGCATCCCTATATATGGACTCTTCAGTATGAATGTTGGATCCCTATAAACGGGCTCTCCAGGATGAATGTTTCAATCCCTATTCCCTATACCAGTATGAATGTTGAATCCTTATAAACGGGGTCTCCAGGATGAATGTTGGAACCCTATAAACGGACTCTCCAGGATGAATGTTGGATCCCTATAGGGCTCTCCACTTTGATTTTCGGATCCCTATAGACGGGCTCTCCAGTGTGTACACTCTTGAATTATAACGAATGCGCAAGCAGAATATAGAGTTCCGGAACAACGATTGACACCAACGAATCTACTAAGTAGCGAAGTACCAGGTAATGAGTACCTGTGGATGGAAGGTGGACCAACATAATAATAATAATAATAATAATAATGTTGCGTTGCTTTGGGCTAACTCCCCAATGCAACGAATTATGCGGTTACGACACAAGTATCGCGCAGTGCCACCCACAATAGGCCTCTCTCGGATGGAGGCCATGGTTCAGTTGGGAGTGGCAATAGGAACGAACCGAGGCGACGACCAGCCAACGACCCCGGACAAACGCGAGAACATCGATTTAAATGGTCGGAGCAACTAAGGAGGGACCTTCTTACCTGTTGGCAAAGAAGCTCACCGGCGCGGAGAGGATTCATGAAGAGGTTACATGACCGTTGGGGCAATATGCACCCGGAATATGCTCATAAAACGCCTCAGTATTTGAGAGATCAGGTATCCTTCTTGCGAAAAAACGGATATGAAGCTCTTTATCAACAGGAAGAGGAGCATCATCCTCCAGCGAACATTCCACCCGTTCCAGCAAGACCACCTTTGCAGATAGCCGGTAATGCCAGCATGAGAAGTAGGAGATCTATCCACCAAAAAGTCTTCCTCAGGATGGACAAATTAGCTGAAGCTAATACTGCTCTCCGCGATTTGCTCCCTGAAGATGTTAACCTCTGGAATCTGAACTGTGCAGTTTACGAGAAGGCGGTTTCCCTGCTTAGCGACGATGGAAGTAACGATACTTCGGTACGTCTGAGTAAGACACGCGAGCGTATTGCACAGCTTCAGTTCAAAATTGAAACGGCGAGACGGCATGCATCAAATGTTCAGTGTGTGATTAGCTACATAGCATCAAATAAAAAGTTCACTCCAAAAGTTAGGGCAATTGCTCGAAACTTGAGGAAAGCAAATCACACGCTGAACAAGTGTAAACTGTCGACCATCAAGCAGCACTGGACGCAAAAAATAAGATGTCTTTCAACAGCGAAACAGCGCCTTGAACGGCGAGTCAAGTGGATTCAAGAAAATTCCACCTTTTCTATTAATCCTTCCCGTCTGTTCAATAAAGCGTCGTGTGTAGTTAAAAATCCGCCTAGTCGAGAAAAGATTCAAGTCTTCTGGGAGCAAGTATATGGAGATACTTATCAGCTAAATGAAGACGCTTCTGATATATCACTTTTTCGTAACTTTTGCCAAAGGCAAAGGTTACAAGGTCCAGAAGAAGAGTGTCCACTAATTACTGCTGAAGAAGTGAAGAAAGTTATCGCTAGAACTAAGAACTTTTCAGCGCCAGGGCCAGATAAAATCAACAACTTTTGGTGGAAGAAGTTTACTTCTACGCACCAACATCTAGCTCGTATATTTACTACTTTCTTAAACGGAGAACAACCCGTCCCGCAGTGGCTAGTGGAAGGACGCACGGTATTGATCCCTAAGACCGGAGATTTGTCAAGTCCGAAGAACTACAGGCCCATAGCTTGTTTAAACACCAGCTACAAGCTATTTACTGGCATCCTCAAAGAGAGGATATTAACATCTATCGAGCCGGTATGGAGTGTAATAGTCGAACAACGTGGATGCAAGAGAGGGCTGGCAGGTTGCAGGGAGAACCTGTTAATAGACAGGTGTATTACTCAGGACTCGATCAGGTATCGACGCAATCAGTCCATGGCTTGGATTGATTACCGTAAGGCATTCGATAACACGAACCATGAGTTACTTATTAAGTTCCTTGAGTGCATGGAGGTGCAACCAAAAATAGTGAGATGCATAAAAGAGCTTATGCTCTTGTGGAGGACAAGATTTGTCATAACATCTGACAAAAGACAAGTGACTACAAGCTTTGTCACATATAAGAGGGGGGTCTTTCAAGGAGACTCTCTAAGTCCGATACTTTTCTGCATCTCCCTCTTGCCTCTATCTATTGTGCTCCGAGGCAAAAGCTCTGGATACCTATGTGGCCCGCCGAACAGAAGAGAATATAAGGTCAACCACCTTTTATACATGGACGACCTTAAACTCTTTGCTTCCTCAAAAAAGGACCTTAACATCCTTGTAGATGCGGTAAATAGGTATTCTAAAGCGATTGGCATGAGCTTCGGACTGGACAAGTGTGCCTGCGTCCACCTACACCAAGGAAGACTAGAAACTACATCATCCCGTGACGATCAGGATGTTCAACTCATAGGCGGAAATACCATTCAACATCTTGGTATTGGACAAACATATACATATCTTGGAATACCAAAGCGGAAACCCAAAATGTGCATGATTTAAAAACGGCCCTTGGAAAAAGGTATCGCCAAATGCTCAGAAAAATTTGGGCTTCCGAATTATCTGGAAAGAATAAAATCCAGGCGACCAATATGCTGGCCGTTCCTGTACTGCTCTATACGTTTGGTGCAGTAAAATGGAACGTCGATGAGTTGAAGCAACTTGATCGAAGCACACGCAAGATGATGACAATACATCGAAGTCTTCATCCTAGATCTTCCGTACCTCGGATATATCTCCCTCGCGATAAAGGGGGTAGAGGCTTGCTAAGCTTGGAGTGTCTTCATCGAAGAACGGTTCTGGCTACAGCCTGCTCAGTTCTAAAAAGCACGGATTCCCTGATGCGACTTGTACATCAACATGAAGTCGCCAATGCTGCTGTGTTTTTATACCATGCCGCAGATAGGGCCGCAGAGGAGCTTGACCTCCCATTTAATTCCAGCGACACTACACAAGGGCTAGCATCACTAACACCTCTGGTGCTCAAAAGTCGTATACAGGAAGCAGAACATACGCTCCTGCTAAGAGAACATGCTGACAAACCCCTTCATGGTAAGTTCTACGGCATCATACGTAGAGAAGAGCTCTCAATGGGTCTGTGCAACATGTTTCTCAAGTCTGCTGGATTGAGATCGGAGACCGAGGGATTTCTTTTTGCCTGTCAAGACGGCGTCATAGACACCTTAGTTTACCGCGAGCGCATAATGAATGTACATGTACGCGATACCAACTGCCGAGCGTGCAAGCAAGAGCCCGAAACACTTGGACATGTTCTCAGTGGATGCTCTAAATATGCATGCTACGCGTACATAGAGAGACACAATGCAGCTCTAAAAGTTTTATATTACCATCTTAGGCATTTCTATGGTGTTGATCTATTGCCCGTCTTGCCATACGCCCAGGGGGAGCTCGAGTCAGTTGTGGAAAATGATCAATGTAAGATCTACTGGAATTTCTCATTCTCCACCGCTCAACGTATCAGTGCTACGAAGCCTGATATTGTCCTCCAAGATCTGAAAAAAAATATCATTTACGTGATTGAATTCTCGGCACCAGCCGATGGTAATATCACGGCAAAGGAGGAAGAAAAACGGGCGAAATATCAAGCACTTCTGTTCGAGCTGAGTAGACTGTACCAAGGCTACAAAGTCCATCTTATAATTCTCATACTCGGCTGTCTTGGAGGTATGAAAGCTTCATTTATCAGCCAACTCAATAAGATTCCGGCTTGCCAGCGTCAGGCTCATTTAATCGCGAACCGGATGCAAAAGGCTGTTCTTCTGGGATCACTCCATCTGGTCCGTCAACACTGTTCCTCTTAATATTCTACAAAGATTGGTAGCTCTAAAAAAGTATCCAGAGGTGAAACCTTCATCTCCAACTGTCTGGTCTGCCGCGTAAGGTCATCCGCGGCTAGAGACCTGACTCCAAGTAACAGTGTTGCCCGATGTTCTCACGCGTAAATTTCCCGCTCTTGCTTACCTTCTAGGATAAAAGGAGCAGAAGCGGATGACGTACACGTTCCAGTAGCTTTGGGATTGGTTTCTTTAAGGAATCATGATCGAAGCTTCCGGAGCCTACAACTTCTCATAATAATACCGAAATGAATAATACCCTTACCGAAGTTGTTCTCGCGCTGGCACCCTACCGAAGGTGTTCCCGCATTGGCGTCGCGGTAGGGCTTGAGCTTTCCTGTCATGACCTTGACGGCTATTTTGGCGATAGCACTGCTACTAGCAGGGTTTCTCATGCCAGACAGGCAGAGAATGAAGAAGAAAGGGACTACGAGGATCACCAAAACTTATAGAAATCATGGAGAGTCTTTTGAATATTTTGAAACGCTTGTCGCTTCCTGACGATCGTCGGTGCCCCCCTAGAGCTACCGCTGGAGGCCACAGCATGCGGGACGGTGGTGATGGTGAGCTTCGAGATGGTCATCCAGATCTCAATAATCAACACCTGGCCAGCAAGAACATCTGCGACAAACGGTAAGCAATGTAACGTCAACTGCCTGCTGAGGATGCTTTGGATAGCGTTAGCTATTTGCAGCCGACCACTTCAACAGAAATACCGTGAGAGAGCATCAAGTGGAATACCACAGTGAATGAGGAATTGGTGTGTCTCTACTATAAAGTGCGAAGTTTGAAACCACACACGAAAAAGAATATACTTTTAGGACAAAATTTGCTGCAAAGTATCCTCATATACAGAAAGTCGTACAAAAAGATCTTATCGCTAAGGTGAAGGACATCAGGACGAATCTACACATCTCAGAAGACCGAGCAATGGACATTAAACAACAGGTTGATTTGGCGTGGAGAAATGAACACAACGAACATCAGTTAGAGGAAGCCAAGTCACAAGATCAAGCAGCGGTATTTGATGTTCTTCCTCAACCTGTCGATGATCCAGCACCACCACATCATTCAGAGGTAGATGGCCTAATACAACCAGAGGCAGAAGCAGAGGTTCGTCGACCAAGAAGGCGATTAAAATGAACATACCATATGAACAGATGTTATGCGCCTTTATTTTTTTGGCAGATAAATGGGCAAAGTGTGAGGGGTGAACATCGTCGACTTTTCTTACTTAAGTACCCAGAGCTAGCCACAAAAATAAATAAGCAGAATCTAGCGGAACAAAAACGCTCAATATCTGTAAACAGGTTGCTTTCGGCTGTTGATATAGCTGCCATCAAAATGGAAGTGGAACAGCAGCTTCCTATTGATGAACTCCCCTTGGAAGATTTGGACAACGAAGACCTGATTGAAGCTAAAGGCATAGGTGCTAGGGATAATGGACATCAAGTACCGGATCCACTGGAACATCACAAAGGCATTCTTTGCCCAAGATGAACATCACAACGGATCTACGTGCACTAATTGGACACCTGAACAGCAAGGTCTGTGCATTTTAACGCAACACTAACTGCTTTAAAGGCCCAAACTTTTGTCTATTGTGCAGCTGTGAGAACCAATAGAACGTTGGACCGCAGAACTAGGCCTACAAATGCTGTCTTTGCTAAAGGAGGGATCGAGATCAACCATGGAAAATCACGTTGGATATGGATGTAAGCAAAGAAAGGTGCAAATTGGGTCGATTGACTCAATATAAGAAAGGAAATAGAACCAGAAAGCTGATACACCATGTTACTAAAATCATCCACACTCGGTACGTCGAGACATTGACACCAGCAATATTGGATTAGATTATAGACTCCCAACGGTAGAGACTTGATGTTCTCACTTCTAAACTATGTTAGTATAAGAAAAGTAGTGCATGAATACAACAGAATCGAACCTTTCAGGCAGATGACAGAAGGTTCTATCGTTTAGAAAAACTAAGAGAAGCAATTTGGACACTGCGTGGTACCAAATAGAGAAAGCAAAAGCAAGCAATAACTCTGAAATGGAGTTGACTGCACCACAGCTTCAGATGTTTCAGCGGATTTGAAAAGGGCAAGTAACGGGAAAGCTTCTGGTCCGGACATGGTGCACAACTTCTGGTACAAGTACCTGATAAGTGTACTTGCTGCGTTGGCAAGGTGTTTTCAGAAGATCATCGAACACCCAGATCTGATGCCAGGCTTGATCCTCAAGGGTTCTACGTATATGTTGCCTGAAAAACCAAACGCTCAAAATCTATCTGAATTTAGACCGAAAGCTTGTTTCCCAACAATTTATGAATTCCTTACAGCCATCATTGCAGATAAGGTATATTCTCACTGCGACGAGAATAACATCCTAACAGAAGAACAAAAAGGGTGTTGTAAAACCTCGCGGGGCAGCAAACATCCAGTCACCATAGAAGCTGTTGCCATGACGCAAGCTCGTAAACATCAAAGAAACTTGCACATGGCATAGATTGACTACAAACAAGCGTTTACTTCCGTACCATATGACTATTTGCTTGAAGCCTTAAAAATATACAAAACTGCCCAGGTATCATTGAGTATCATCAAGTATTTCGATCATGGTCACCAAGGATAACTATATTAATACGCATTACGACGGATATCTTCCAAGGAGACTCCTTTAGTACATTGTGATTCTGTTTGTCGTTGAACCCATTGAGAAAAACAGTAAATAGCATGTCTCATGGGTTTCGAATACATTATAGCGAAGATGGTCATCAAGTGACCCATCTTCTATACATGGACGACCTGAAGCTATACGCTAGTTCGGACCAGAAACTGCAGCATGTGATCGATGTCACAAAGAAGTTTTCCAATGATATCCACATGGAGTTCGGACTAGATAAATGCAGAACAGTGCTTTTAACCAGAGGAGAATTAGGAACCGTAGAATTAGAGAACGATTTCGAGAATGACATCGAGGCAGTGGCTGAGGGCGAGTCATATAAATGCCTGGGTATTCTTGAATCTAAGGGTATTCAGCATATGATACTTAAGAAAGGCCTAACGACTGCCTTCACTACAAGACTGGAATTGATCCTGAAGAGTTCTCGTAACTCGGCAAACAAGATCAGGGAAATCAACACCTATGCCATCCCTGTCCTTACGTACTCCTTTGGGCTCATCAAATGTTCGAACACCGACCTCGAACGAATAAATTGTAATTCGGCGATTGAAAGGTTAATTCTACCACGACATAGAGGAGGTAGGGGCGTTGCAGTTGTCAGCAAACTGTGTATGTCACAAGTTATACAGTTGCGAGACTATTTTAACAGCAATCGAGATGTTACGCTTTACAACTCCATCTGTAAAGCGGATCTTGACTATACGCCCTTGAATTTGTCTTCTGAGGAGGCCTTGAATATCAGAGCAGAAACCATAGAGGAATAAGAAACGCAGTGGAGGCAGTAACCCATCCACGGTGAGCACCCGAAAACATTACATCAATATGATATGGATAGTGGGGTATCCAATATTTGGCTGAGAAAGGGCGTCCTGTATCTGGAAACGGAAGGGTTACTCATTGTGAATGGATGCCTTTCTATAGATACATTCCAATACCCGTTTTAGAAAACGAAGATTACATCTTATATTGTGATATTACTATCCAGACGGATCATTGCATGCGTGCCTAACCGAAATTTGCAGGCAACCTATACAACGAAAATCCATAAGTTTAGCGAGCTAGGGCATAAAGTAAAGACAATATGAAGTAATATGAAACATGCATCTATTCATCCTATTGTGATTTCGGCTACAGGCAATGTGCACGCAAGATGCACTTAACATCTTGAACATTTAGAAGTCAGTAGGGTACTGGCAGCAGCTCAGAAGGCGGTTTTATTGAACACCTGTCTCATTGTAAGAAATTTTCTAGAGCATCAGGAAGCAAATGACTAAACACCTGTGTAGTGGCAGATGGTAGCTCTGAGAAACCATCCAGAGGCGACTGTTGTCACCTTCAACGCTCGCGGCCGATGTGCAATGATAGCAGCAATAAAATACGAACTCCAAACTACAGCATGCTCCTAATTTTTGTACCTACAACATCATCGCAGAAGATTTCAGACATCATATTAAATTAACTTATAACAGCCTAATCTCATAAGTCACTTGACTTATTCCGTGGCTATGATGAAAAACTGGGTTCGCTCGAGAACAAGTTAAAAAAAATAAATAATGTGGCGGCCCCATCGCTCGAGAGCTCCGACTCTTGCAGTCAACCACGTTCAAATTATGTCGTTACGTCATCAGTATCGCGCAGTGCCACCCACAATAGGCCTCACTCGAATATAGGTCATGGTTCAGTTGGGGGTGTCAATAGGACCGAACCGAGGCGCCGACCAGGCAATGGCCCCGAAAAACACGAGAACATCGTTTTAAATGGTCGGACCAACTCAGGAGGGACATCCTTACCTGTTGGAATAGAAGCTAACCGGGCACGAAGAAGATTTATGCAAAGTTTACATGAACTAATATGAAGCTCTTTATCTAGAAGAGCAACATCCTCCAGCGAACATACCACCTGTTCCAGCATGTCCACCTTTGCAGATAGCCGATAATGCCAACATGAGAGGTAGGAGAACAAAAATCCACCGAAAAATCTTTCTCAGGGTGGACAAATCAGCTGTGTAGTTTACGAGAAGGTAGTCACCTTGCCTAGCGAAAATAGAAGTAAGGATACTTCAGTACGCCTGAGTAAACTCGCGAGCATATTGCACAGCTTCAGTTCAAAATTAAAACGGTGAGACGGCATACATCAAATGTGCAGTGCGTGATCAGCTACATAACATAAAATAAAAAATTCACTAAAAAAATTAGGGCACTTGCTCGAAACCTAAGGAAAGCAAATCACACGCTGATGAAGTTTAAAATGTTGACCATCAAGCAGCACTGGACGAAAAAAATAAGATATCTTTCAATAGCGAAAGAGCGCCTTGAACGGTGAGTAAAGTGGATTCAGGAAAATTCCACCTTTTCCACTCATGCTTCCCGTCTGTTCAATAAAACGTCATGTGCCGTTAAAATCCTGCTTAGTCGAGAAGAGGACCTCAACATCATTGTGGCGGCGGTAAATAGATACTCTAATGCGATTGGCGGAAATACCATTCCACATCTTGGTAATGAAGAAAAATATACATATCTTAGAATATCGTAAGCGGAAACCCAAAATGCGCGTGTTTGAAACGGTCCTTAAAAAAAGGTATCGTCAAATTCTCAGAAAAAGTTGGGCTTCCGAATTATCTGGAAGAATAAGATCCAGGTGACCAATATTCTGGCCGTTCCTATACTGCTCTACACATTTGGTTTAGTAAAATGGAACGTCGATGAGTTGAACCAACTTGACCGGAGCACACTCAAGATGATGACAATCCATCGCAGTGATCATCCTAGATCTTCCGTACCTCCAATATACCTCCCTCGAGATGAAGGGGGTAGAGGCTTGCTAAGCTTGGAGTGTCTTCATAAAAGAATGCTTCTAAAGAAGGACAGGCATTCTAAAAAAATGCCTGTTCAGTTCTAAATAGCACAGTTTCTTTTATGAGACTCGTACGTCAACATAAAGTCGTCAATGCTGCGGCGTTTCTATACCGTGCTGCAGATAGGGCTGCCGAGAAACTTGGTCTCCCATTTGATTCCAGTGACGCTACACATGGCCTAGCATCACTAACACCCTTGGTGCTCAAAAGCCGTGTACAGGAAGCAGAAAATTCGCTTCTAATAAGAGAACTATATCTATATAGAGAAGAGCTATCGATGCGTTTGTCTAACATGTTTCTCAAGTCTGCTAGATTGAGATCGAAAACTGAGGGATTCCTTTTTGCCTGTCAAAACGGCGTTATAGACACCTTAGTTTACCGCGAGCGCATAATGAATGTACTTGTAGGCCAGGGCTCGCCAGAATGCAGTCTTTGACTGACAAGACTGACAGTGTCAGTAACGAAGACTAGGTCAAATAGACCCCAATAAATTTTCGTCGAATTTGTCCTTCGAATGGTCCCTAATCCTTCAAGGTAAATTACAGTTTGAAAAAATGTATTGCGGACTCAAGTAGAAAAAAATCAGACCCTTCGGTGTGAACAATGAGCCGCAACGAACCGTGACCGTAAAGACCGTAACCGTTTCCAGGATTCCTGGAAACCGAAGAAAAAAATGACAGAAAAACTTTCTGTCAGTCTCGCACTTGTCGTGTCAGTCTGCACCTGCTGAAAGTGGTGAGCCCTGTTGTAGGCCATACCAACTGCCGAGCTTGCAAGCAAGAGCCAGAAACACTCGGACATGTTCTCAGTGGATACTCAAAGTATGCATGCCAAGGGTACATAGACACAAAGCGACTCTAAAAGTGCAATATTACCATCTTAGGCATTTCTATGGTGTTGATATATTTCCCATCTTGTCGTACGCCAGGGGGAAGTCGACTCTGTTGTGGAGAATGATTAGTGTAAGATCTACTGGAATTTCTAATTCTCCACCACTGAACGTGCTACAACGCCTGATATTGTCCTTCAAGGCCTGAAGACGAAGATCATTTACGTGATTAAATTCTCGGCACCAGCCGATGGTAATATCACGCCAAAGGAGGAAGAAAAACGGACGAAATATGAAGAACTTCTTTTTGACTGAGCAGGCTGTACCAAGGCTACAAAATCCATATTTTAGTTCTTATAATCGGCTGTCTTGGAGGTATGAAAGCTTAATTTCTGAGCCGACGCAACAAAATCCCGGCTTTCCACCCTAATATATATATATATATATAAAACAACATAACATATTTTCGAATTATGACCATCTAATACTAGAAGCTGAATCTTCATAGAGGAAAAACTCTTGTGTATTTTTTTCAGACTTTTTAAAAAAAAACTGAGCGAGCGCATCGTTAATCAATTTCTTATAGACTTTAACATGGAAAAACCTCTATTTTTCTTCGTGTTTGAAGTTGACATATAAATTTTTGTCATAAAATAATGAAATTTTGGACATTCAATATTCAGGCTATAAAAATAGACCTCAAAAAATGTGTTCACAAAAGAACTAATTAGAAGTATTATTTTTTGATATACAAAAATGATGGCGTTTGACTTAAAAGGCCGAAAGTATAAATGTTGGTTCTTTTGGTTAAGGATTACAACAGTTGTTCTTCATAGAGTCAATAACTGATCATTAAAAAGTGGATCATTTTGAAGTTCAATATCAATAAGATAATTAGAAAAAACTAGAGGAGATTCGTCCCTAAAAGACAGAGAGAGTCCATAAATAGCTACACGATGATGGGCGGGGATCCTTTCACAATTCGTTTAAAAACTTTGAAATATACAATGAAACTTTTATAACAAAAGTTATACGAGTATCCCATTATGTCCCAGAGGAAAGTAAAATAAATCGATATTTGGACCCTAGAATTAAAAATTAAATTTTAAATATATATATAATATATATACGTGATTTTTAATTAGAATACTTTTATCATCCAGTAATATTATTTTCTTAATTAATTATTATTCAGTTAAGTAAATAGTAATCTATCAAGCATTGAAAAAATAAAATGGTACAAAATAAAATATTAGAGAAAGAATAAATTGTTTAAAAAATTAAATTATTAAAAAAAAAGTTTCAAAAAATGTTTTACAAATTAAAACAATTGTTTACCAAATTAAACTGTTCAAAAAAATTGTTTGAAAAATAAAATTTGCTGAAAAAAGAAAATTGTTTAAGAAATTAAACTGCAGAGGAAATGAAAGATTAAAAAATAAATTTTAAACAAATATTAACATTCTTTCAAATGATAAAATTGCTATAAAAAAAGTAATTAAAAAATAAAATTGTTGAAGAAATAAAATTGAACAAAAATAAATAAAATGGTTCAAAAAAGAAAATTAATGAAGAAATAAAATTGAACAAAAATAAATAAAATGGTTCAAAAAAGAAAATTAATGAAGAAATAAAATTGTATAAGAAATAAAAGAACTAAAAGAATTCAATTGAAAAAATAAATTGTTTAAAAACAAGAATTGTTAAGTAAATGAAATTAAAAAATCAATTGTTTTAAAAATTACAAAATTTCAACAAAATAATTGTTTAGAGAAAGAAAATGGTTGAAAAATAAATACGAAGATAGATTAACAGTTTTAAAAATTTAATTTATTAGACACATTGCAAATATTTCTACATTTTCAAATCAATGAATAATACTGTCACTTTTCTTTAATGACAGAAGAGGCCGAAGAGATTAAGTTTCAGTCATAATTACATGCCACTATTTGTAATGAATTGAGTTTACGTAAAATTAAATTAACTTATTATAATTCTTTAACTAAATTCAATCATACATTCCTCTATAACTCATTAAAGTTTATTAAAGTTTTCAGTAATAATTCCTAATTTAAAATCGTGTGTTATTTCTAACAAAATTTTTATGAATTATTATACAATAAATGATTGAACTCAGTTAAACAATAAATCATTAGTTAATTATATTAAATGTACATAAATGAAACTCATTATAACTAGAGATATATAAAAGATTGTAAACTATTATCATTTTTTTTATTTTTTTTATACCATTAAGCCTTTATCCCTTTCGGGGTAGGCGTGACACTACCCGATTCGGGTAGTGTTTCTAGGTTGATTATTTATTACTAGTACTACTAGTGTGGGCTCACCACACCCATGACGGGCCAACAGCACGTAGTATTCCCGAACTGTCACCCATCCAAGTACTAACCGCGCCCAACACTGCTTAACTTCAGTGATCTTACGAGAACTGGTGTTTTCAGCGTGGTATCGCCGATGGCGATGTTTGCATCATTCATACAATTTATTACTTATTTCTTCAGAATTTTAAATAATGAAAACATTCTCAATAAAATTAAAATTCCTATGAAATCCAAGAATTAGTCTAGAACAGGTGAAAAATATACAAAGGTGGAAATCTGTGTCTCACCTCCTGACTCCAAAGTGAGTGGTTTACTGCTCCGCCCACTAACCAATAATTCCCTGAGAGTATCGAAGGTGCAATTGCAGAGTCAGCTTGCCCATTGACAGTTGACGAGTCCATGAACTCTGATGAATTTTCTTAGCTAAAATCAGTCAAAATTTTGAACGCCATGCGCCAGCTCAGTTATTACTTCAAAAATCTGGCTAAAAATACATATATATATATATATATATATA
>CAKNXH010057552.1:15071-31713 GCA_932178445.1 Andricus quercusramuli | reverse complement strand
ACCGCTGGCGATCAAAAGGGGATACGCCCGAAACGCCGTCGTTTTAGTTGGCCCCTGGGTCATATTTTTTTCAGGTCAAATTTTAACTTTTTAATAACATGTTCCAATAGGAAATTTTATTGCGCATATTTTTAGTCCCATAAATAAATGTGATAACTTTATTAGTTTTCGAAATAATCAAGGTAATGTTACTTTTTTCTGCAATCGCAAAATACGAATTTTTTGTGTTCAACTCGCCACAAGTTCTACAATAATAGGAATTTTGTAATAAAATTTTCAGAAAATATGCACCATCATATAACAAAACTAACGTTATTTATAGAATTTAAATTAATGGTCACTAAAAATTTATAACGCTTTTTATTCTCATTGCTTAAATTAGATATTGAAAGTTTCAAACGCTTCGGGAGTCGAACGAATTTTCAGAAAATTAAAATTAACGGTCACCTAAACTTTTTTTAGGATTCAAGGAAGTTTTTTAAAAATATCAGGCAACTATGTTTTATAATTTTAAAGTCACAATTGATTTAAGATCTCAGCTCTGTCCCGTACGCGTGCTAGCTCGTCCTGCAATATCAACGTCTGTATAACAGCGGACGATTGGAAGGTCAAGCCGGACACCAAAACAAATAAGCATATGCTTATTTTGATTCTCTCTACAGGAACATAATGCACAGAAGCATTATTGTAGAATAGTGTTAGCATATAATATTCTGTTTAGGATAGTTTAAGTTTACTTAAAATAAAAAGAACCTAAATGTTCCCGAAATAAGGTACTAGAAAAGTATTAGAGAAAATTAAAAATTAACTTTTCTGATAATTTTAATATTCTATTATTATTTTTTATTTGATTTCTTAATAGCTTTTTCTAAAGAATCTTGTATTTTAAAATTAGTTCAAATAGTCTAATATAATCTTTTAAATTGAATTCTACTATTGAAAATGTGAAAAGTTTTAAATATCAAAAATGAATGGAGGGCATTCAATGAATGAACGTTTCTTTTATTCAAAAAGATTACAAAACTTATGTCATATTGTAGGGAGAGGAATATATTACTAAGTCTAAAACTATAAAGGAAGGTGTAAAAGAAAAAGAAATCGCAGAGAGAATTTTCAAAGTTACTGAAGCTTGCTGCCGAGAAAAATGTTTTGAAAAAGTTCCAGTTGATCATCAAGAAAAACTTCACAAACAGTTTTGGGACCTCGGAGATTATCATCAGCAAAATTTGATGCTCCGCGGAATGTTAAAATGTAGAAATCCCGTCGAAACGAAAGCGGGAACAAAACATCGATTAATTAACTGGATTTACTTATTTCCTGCTGATGAAGAAAACATTCCACTTTGTAAAAAAATTTTGTGCGGATTTCTTTGTTTAGGTACAAAGAGATTAGAAACTGTTCAAAAAAAGATTTTAAATAAGCAGCCTTTGAAAAATTTAGCAGGTGGGCGACGTGAAAACCTTGTTAAATTATCGGAAGATATAAAAAAAAATGATTGAAGAGGATTGTGAATCAATTCCACGTTGCACTTCTCATTATAAACGTCAATTTACGAACCTCAAATATTTTGAAAACCCATCGTTGCATCTCAAAACTTCGTACAAATTATTCGAAAAATATTATTTCGAAAAAACCGGACACAAATTAACAATAAGTACAACTATCTATTTTTAATATTTTAACCATAATGTCGGCTTCACTTTCAAACTTCCTCGAACTGATGTATGCAATAATTGCTATAAATGTGAGACAGAAGAAGTGACAAGTGAAGACTTAATTAAACACAGAGAAAGTGCTCAAAGTTATTTATCATTGAAGAAGCAAATATTCTCTGAAAATAACTGTCTATGTTGCGAATTTGACTTTGCACAGAACTTACCCTTACCTAAATTACCGGTATCCGAACAATTTTACAAACGGTCAGTATGGCTTTTTTTATTTAATGTGCACATACACAACACGGGCACAAGCTACATGTTTCCTCTTCTTGAACGGATTGTAAAAAAAGGAGCAAACACTGTATGCATTTCTATTCAGTACGCAATAATGAGGGAGTTTGATAAAGTCAAATTCAGCTCCATAATTCTATTTTCAGATGGATGTCCCGGACAAAATAAAAATTATTCTGTATATAATTTGTTGCTTCTATTGTCTATTAATTTGCAAATTGAAATTAAGTATATCTTTCCAGTTCGTGGGCACTCCTATTGTCAATGTGATAGGACTTTTGCACATATTCGCAGAAGCACAAAAAATTAGAGCGCATTGAAACGCCGGATGAATATTTGGAATTGATTCAAAACGCTCGCTCCCCTCCATTTACTGTGATTACGATATGTGAAGATTTTTTGCAGGATGTTGAAAAAAGTTTCAAGGGCAAAATCCGCAAACCAAAGAATTTTCAAATTAGTAAAGCTTTTGTTTTACATTTTTCCCCGTGTTTTGTTTGCAATTGCCTAGCCTTAGGTGGCTCAGCAATTTATTTTTGAATTTGTTATTTTTGCACTAGAATTCACTACACTAGATCCCGAACCGATTTGAAAAGAGAGAACACCAGCTTAATTCTAAACGGTCAATTTGAGGTATGCGAAATGAAACTCGAATTTATGGAAAAAAGCAAGTAACAACAACAAACAAGTAACAACAGAAGTAATTTACATGAGATGATTTACTAAACACAAATGGAAATTGCGGAAAACAATCGAAAATTAGAAAGCAACCACGTGGTCGCGGCGAAGCGGCGTTTGCGTCACACACTCGCGGTCGCGATGCTTGTCTGTTTCGGTCCTGATTCGCTAAATTGGAATCAGTGGACTGTTGGAGATATTTGCCTGATAGGCGATCGGACGCGACGGAGCTCCGCACGGACCGTGATTAATCGATGGTT
Organism: Andricus quercusramuli; assembly: GCA_932178445.1. Classification (NCBI taxonomy): domain Eukaryota; kingdom Metazoa; phylum Arthropoda; class Insecta; order Hymenoptera; family Cynipidae; genus Andricus; species Andricus quercusramuli. The sequence continues at coordinate 28,826 of CAKNXH010057552.1, read as the reverse complement.
CGAACACGATTGAGTGCACCGTTAGCCAACGCCCAGTGTTGCCAGACCCGAGTCATGGAATTGCGGCGGAGCATGCTCCAAAATGCAGTATTTTTTTCAAAAATGCGGAGTTTTTGAAAAATGGGTGTAAAATTCATATTGCTATTAAAAAACTAAAGAAAAGTCTCCTAGCTGTATAATAGCAACGTATTATACTCATTGTAATGTATACATAAATACAAAAAACCTTTTCTTGTAACCCAGGATGCAGATCGCGTACCTTTGGAGTTTGCGCAGTAGAGTTCGTATACATTTTTAGGTCAGGTTAGGTTATATATTAGGTTAACATAAGCTAAAAAGGTATACGAACTCTACTGCGCAAACTCCGATGGTCCGCGATCTGGCTAGGGCATAATGTTTAAAACAGATTAATATACATTTTCTGCACATAAACCTAATAATAAAATTGATAAGCTCATAAACCCTTAGAAAAGGACAGGTCGACTTTCTCGATTTATCCTCTCTTTCTATTCCCTGTTCCACTTCTGACGGCCGTAGGTAGCGGTCCAGCACGCCGTCTGCCTTATATCATTGGGCAGAGAAATCCATCAAAAGTTCAAAATGCGGAGATTTGGGCCCTCCGCTTTGCAAAATGCGGATTCGAGTCTCAAAATGCGGTGTAAAATGCGGAAATGCGGTGTATCTGGCAACGCTGCCAACGCCTCTCGCCCGCTCGTCCACACTCATTCTCTCTCTCTCTCTCTTCCTCTCTTCGCGCCCTCCCATCTACCTTCTAGAAAGATGCGAATTATGGTCTCGCGCGTAGAGATTCATACGTGGATCAATTCACGACACAAGTGTTAAGACGTAACACCCTGACGGAAAAGTAGACGTTTATGATAATTATAAATTGGAGAAGGCAACTACTATTTTCTTTACTACTAATCTTAAACTAAAAGATCTTCCAAAAAGTTGCCCACCTCCAATTGGACTAAAAGCGGCTAAAATAAAAGATGTGAAAAGTTTCTTTAATTATTCAAGTGCCCCTGGAAAAGAATTCTTTGAAAATTATTTTTCGCAATTTACTCAAAATAATTATTCCGAAGACAACAGTGAATACAGTGATAAAAATGATTAAACTAGTGATAAAAGAAATCGTACAAGTTATTATATAAACATTATATAAGTTTTAATTTTTATAATTTGTTATTAAAAAATAATAAATAAATGCAAATGATAATTTCTTCATTATTATTTTCGTGGCCGGCTTGACCTCCCAATCGCCCGCTGTTATACAGACGTTGATATTGCAGGACGAGCTAGCACGCGTACGGGACGGAGCTGAGATCTTAAATCAATTGTGGCTTTAAAACTATAAAACATAATTTCCTGATATTTTCCTAAAAACTTCCTTGAATCCTAACAAAAGTTTAGGTGACCGTTAGTTTTAATTTTCTGAAAATTCGTTTGACTCCCGAAGCGTTTGAATCTTTCAATATCTAATTTACGCCATGAGAAGAATAAAAATCGTTGTAAATTTTTGGTGATAATCCATTGGAATTCTATGAATACCGTTAGTTTCGTTCTATGATGGTGTATATTTTCTGAAATTTTTATTACAAAATTTCTATTATTGTAGAATTCGTGGCGAGTTGAACACAAGAAATTCGTATTTTGCGATTGCAGAAAAAAGTAACATTTTCTTGATTATTTCGAAAACTAATAAAGTTATCACATTTATTTATAGGACTAAAAATATGCGCAATAAAATTTCCTATTGGGATGTGTTATTGAAAAATTAAAATTTGACCTGAAAAAAATATGACCCAGGGGCCAACTAAAACGTCGACTCGTAGGAACAATAATGACAGCACCAAACATAGTTGTAGTAAGTGCGGTTTAAAACAATCGAACGCGCAGGGCCAATGCAATAGACCGGCAGAATCTCGTAACTTTTAAGTGGACGGATCGACTCAGGGACGACCTGCTGGAGTGCTAACGTCTCATTCGACGGATATGGTCTTCCGAAATGCCGGCGAGAAACAAAGTATCTGCGACGAACATGCTTGTCGTCCCAGTAGTACTCTATTCATTTGGAGTGGTTCCATGGACGAAGGGCGATCTCAGATCCCTCGATACGGGCCCCGAAAGGTTATGCAGATGAACAAAAGCATGCACCTTAAGTCTTCTGTTCCGCGACTTTACATCTCACACCGTCAAGGTGGTCGCGGAATACTGAATCTTGAATGTCTTCAAAACATATAGTCGCGAATGGACAAGACCCTCTTCTTGAAATGAGCAGGAAACACGGAAGAAGTGGGCAAAGGGGCGTTTCTGTACAAAGCAGCGCAGGAGGCTGCTGAAACACTCGGCCTTGGCTTCAATATCAGGAGGTGCCAAGGTTTCACTGGTTAATAGCCTGAAAAGCATCCCTGCATATAAACAAAATGCTGAGACACTTGCGGGGAAATGCAGAAGGCAGTCATCCTTGGTTCGCTCCGTTACCTCAGGGTGCACGAGACTTATGCCAGATCGTCGTATTGAATTCGTCGCAAACTGTAAGCATCTATCTCACGGTCGTGAAACGTGTATTTAAAGCTGAAATTTTACAGCGATTACGCTGGGAACGGGTGCAATTTCTCAGATTAGCACCCGCTCCCGGCTAAATCCAGCGGCTGCACTTATAACAAGCTATATATCTATATATATATATAAGCTATAAGCTATATATATATATATATATATATATAATTTAAAAAAAAAGTTAAACAACCACCGCAGGGTCCCACTAAGAACACCCGCCATCTAAAAAATGTCAATAGCCCCGAGTAGAACCGCGGTAAATCACAACCATGGCAACGTCTCACAACCGTGAGATGGGTATATATATATATATATATGACTGAACGCGTCCTCGGGTTGCGGATAGAGGGTCCCTGTACCAAGGGGAATATAATTACAATAATTAATAAGCAGTCGCGGACAATTGTCTAGAGATGTTCCCGAAGGAATAACCCCCAAGCGAAGGCGTGAGAACCGTGCCGAAAGCTGAATGGCACCTGGGTCATTCTGGGAAACCGGCGACCTCAGCATGCGGGGCTCCACAAGGATGGACGAACCCTTTTCCCTAGCTGCTCGTGGGAATAAAAATGACAACACTAAACATAGTTGTAGTAAGTGCGGTTCAAAACAGTCGAACGCGCAGGGCTCCCGACAATGGGTCGGACAACAATGCCGACTACCCTACAGTTGGGGGAGCCAATCAAGACGGAGTCAAAGTGGACGGATCAACTCAATGACGGCCTGCTAGAGTGCTACGATGCCATTATGGTCCCTGAACGAGAAGGTAACATGGCACGACTGCATGCTCCGTGGTGCGAGAAACACCCAGAGGTCTCAGACTTTTCGCAACAACATCTGCGAAACCATGCCGAGAACCTCCGGAAAAGCGGTTATATAAGCGGAGTGCCTACTCAACCGCATCCAGAACAAGCCGGCAACAGAGAAAGAGAAGCGACACTGAGAACAACCGCGAACAGGCATCCAATAGAGGACGAACGATGCTTCAGGACCCGGAGAAACATCAACATTCAGGTTTCTCCCAAGCCCAAAGATCTGACTCTGAATTGGATGATGAACTTCGTGGAGATTTTTCCAAAGAATCTGACCTCTGGACTATCAGTTGTGGTGTGTACAATGCAGCGAGAACTTTGGCAGATGCAAGCCGTAAAACAAAACCAACGGTTGATCATAAGACCAAAAAAAGAATGCATCAACTCAGCACAAAGATAGGCTGGGCTAGACAGTACGCGTCCCGCATTCAGTGTGTGATTGACTACATAACTTCTGGCAGGACTTTCACTGCCAAGGTTCGAAGGTTCGCTAGGAGAAGTCTAGAGCGGAGAGAGAGGTGGGTCAGAGAAAATCAACAATTTTCATCTGATCCATCTAAACTCTTCCAAGACCCTCCAATTACTGTCGACCATCCGCCCAAACCAGAGGAGGTCGAAGCATTTTGGAGAGAAGTCTACGAGGTCCAGCATCCACTTCAAGAAGACTCAAAGAATAGCTTCAAGGAGCTGTGCAATGCCCTCATAAAACCTGAGGAAAAATGCTCACCTATCACTACCAAGGAGGTGAAAAACGTATTAAGAGGCATGAAGAACATTCCTGCTCCGGGACCAGATGGTATCAAGACCTTCTGATGGAATACATGGGAATATATGTGTCGCATCTGTAGAACAGAAAAGTGGTTTTTTTTTGTGTGCCGGTGTCATCGGCGCTCTTGAATGTGCCAAGGTTTTACTTGTTAATAGCCTGAAAAGCATCCCTGCGTGTCAACAAAATGCTGAGACACTTGCAGGGAGAATGCAGAAGGCGGTCGTCCTTGGGTCACTCCGTGTCCTCAGGGTGCACGAGACTTTCGCCGGATCATCGTATTGAATTCGCACAGACTGTAACCACCCATCTCACGGTCATGTGACGTGGTTACGGCTGAAATTTTACCGCGATTTCGCTGGGAGCGGGTGCAATTTTTCAGATTAGCACCCGCTTCCGGCGAAATCCTGCGGTTGTCCTTCTGACACACTTTTAACCTTCCGGTGGGCGTGCCTTTGAAACTCACAAGAGCGGGCGCGTAGCAGCAATGAGTGCTGCCTCCAGAAAATCGGCTTCTGCTCATTAAGTAGCAGCCCTGTTTTCGAGATAAAGCAGGTAAAATCATTGGGAACAATCCTCATTATCGAATTGAGTTATATATTTGTGTCTTGAGCACATTGTAGCCTATGAATATAATTTATTTGTAATGGTAAACTAGAAATTGTTCCTCAATATGTAGGGGGTATAGATTTTTTAGATTGATCTAGAATTCTCGTGTTATTTATTTAAATGACACGTTCTTTCCGCAAAACTGCTCCGAACAAGGTTGCTGATCAATCTCTCTAGCGATCACCCCAAGTGAAGAGCCTCACACAATTGTTATATGTGGTTCCAAACTTGGGTCCATTAGTATCCAATATGATGTGGAGAATTAACCGTTCGTAACATAATTTTTAAATGTTCCTTTTGAAAGAAAGAAACAATGTACGCAGGTACCTGGATTATGTTACTATTACTGCCAACTGCAGGTACTGAACCTCAGTAGCCGATTCAAAAAACCCTAATCCCGTTCATCACTGAAGCATTGACGTGGCAGCACTGAGTGCTGCCACGCGCCCACCGGAAGGTTAACTATATATATAAAGGAAGGTCCTGGGTCACCCCGACCTGAACCAGAAAAACAAAACTTCAAAATTAAAAAACATCAAAATTTTGAATTATCTCGAAAAAGGTCACAGAAACGTGAAAAATAAGTAAATTTAAAGGTTTTTGCAGAGGGGCTTTGTTTTCGACGCGAAAACTGACAACATTTTCAGGATTTTCTAAAGGGGATTGGTCCTAGGCCTCCCCAACGTAAATCAGTAAACAGATTTTCGAAATTAGAAAATATTACAATTTTGTTTTGTCTCGAAAACTGTGAGAGATACGCGAAAACTGAACAAAATTTTAGGGTTTGAGGATGATCCTCGACCACCCAGAATCAGCCCAGTAGAAAGATTTCCAAAATAAAAATTTTGAGTTATCTCGAAAACGATGAGATACGCGAATGCTGAAAACATTTCTGGGTTTTGTTCGTCGGCCACCATGAATAAACTCAATGAAAATATTTTCAAAACTATAAAAAAAAGTCTTGAATGATCTCGTGACTGGTGAAATACGCGAAACTGACCAAATTTACAGGGTTTTATAGAAGGGGTGGTCCTCGGTCACTACAAAGTAACCCAGTACAAAGATTTCTAAAAGGAAAAAATCCAAATTTTAAATTATCTCGAAAACGGTGAGACATACGGGAAAACGTAAAAAATTATTAATAAATAACAATGAGTATTAATAATGAAAAAATTTGATACATTTTGAAATTATGAAAAAACTGTGAAAGATACTTTAAACCTGAAATTGAAGATAATTGAATTGCGAGTTTGGATTTAAGTCGGATTGAAGTTGATGTTCGTACAAGAATTGAGAAGGCTTGAAATGACTTTTTGGATGAGCCCTGGATTCATCGGATTAGGCGTATGCTGACACCTGATTTAAAAGAATTGAAAGTTTGGTTCGGAATTGTTTCCCATTGGCTCGGATTGAGCGCACGGACTTGAAAGCATTGAAGAGATTAGAACTGGTTTGGGATGAGTCTTGAATTCATTCGGATTGGACACCGGATTGTGGAGTCAAAGTTTGTTTCCGATTGGTTTGGGATTCAAATTTATCCATGCGGACTGGTGTCGGATTCAGTCGAATTCATTCTGGTTGAATTCAAGAAGTCCTACCTATTCAAATGGATTGGAGGCACGGATTGATAAATGGATTCAGTATGCGTTCGTATTGAGATTGGAATCTAATTTGGGGTTGAAACACAAATTTATAAGAGTAAAGTGGATTAAGAACTTGTTCGGATTGTTTGGGATTAATTCAAATGTGTTCGAACTGCAAAAAAAAATGTCAAAGATAAGTACAAAATATTTCAAATGACGAAAACGCTTAGTCGCGCGATCGGTCTCGTGTACAATAATACAGTATTTATGCACGATTGTCGCATAATATTGTTTGATAGAGGACATTCATATATTGCTGCAATATTGCCAATGTTGTCATGCTATACGACAACAACCTTGCTGAAATATCGTGTGCTGTTGGAGTAAGTATTGTCAAAGGGGTAGAAAAAAATATAAATAAATAGACAAGGAATAGGCTGGTTTAAACAAAAGTGAATTGAAGAAAAAAAATACAATTATTATTTTGACAAAAAAAGTAGGAAAAAATTGACTTGCACGAAGTAAAAAAAGAGGGAATCGGGAAAACAGACAGGCTATATTTATTCTAAAATATACAGAAAAATATTCAAAATTTTAACAATGATAAACTGGGATATAAAAGAGTAGACTCAGAAAGATAGGTGGAAGATTTTATGTTTCAAATATATTTACTTCTTTTATAGAGAAATATAGACAATATACGAGAGTTGTTATACACAGTCTGAAATAAATAAATAAATAATAAAGATGGGCAAGAATATTACATTGAAACAGAGACAGAAAAATATCAACATAGATAGGTTCAGCTAGAACAACGGGATTCAGAAAGATAGAGACAAGGCGAAAATTTCGATTTTCCTAAGTTATTCTGGATGGTTTTGCGATATTTTTTGAAAATTCAAAAATCATACGTGATATATTTAAAATATTGCAATATCTCATATTGAACTAATGAATATTCCTAAAACGTTCCTAAACATCACATGGATATCTAAATTTCGGTCTTAATAGTATATCCCGTAGATAGACCCAAGATCTGTGGGTTGAAAAAGAAAGGATATTGGATCATTTAGTTTTCATTTTTTTCAATATTAAGAATTACATAGAATTACACGTCGTGGATGTGGTGAGCCCACACTTGTAGTTATTTACTACAAGAAACTATCCACCTAGAAACACTACCCGAATCGGGTAGTGTCACGCCTACCTTGAAAGGGAAATGGCTTAATGGTATACATACACACACACACACACACAGAAGAGAATTGGAAGTGTTATGTCGCGCGGAGTGCGCGTTACTTGCTCTAGTCTACGTTAAATTTAAGGATGTCTTCTTGCGCCACCCCTGACCTTTTACACAAAAGCAGACTTTTTTCCATCCTCCCCTTACTATTAAAACATGCTCAGTCATACCAAGGCTGCTTGCTCCTAAAGCTCGAACAAGATTTACAAATCATTCCCAAAGCTGCAACCATGATAGTAGAGATAAGCCTCTTGTTTACAGTGTCGATGGAGGAAGAGGTCCTTACTAGACTACGTCCATATCATCGTTTCACCCGCCCCCGTACGTCTTGTCTCGGAATCCCGTTCACGCACACACGGCTGTTTATACAGTGCTCCTGATTGGTCCAGCTTAAATGTGTTATAACTAAAAAAGTAAAACTTCAACTGATTTTTGGAAAAGGAATTTTCTATTTATTTTTTTAATTTGTATATGGCTATATAAGTCCGGACACTTGAGTCTGGGACACCCTGTATAACTGCTTCTAATGAAACGATAACTCAGATTCTTAAAAACATTCTTCTCTCGTTGTAAGGCTTTTTGTGCAAAGTTGACTTTTTTAGTTATGTTTTTTATGATTTAAAAAAATACATAATTTTCAATTTTTCACTCTTCAAAACTATAATTCTTCCGCCAAGTTCTGTATTAGCTTCTTTAGTTTAGAGATTCTTTTTTCAGTACATCAAATTTTAAATTGCTCAGTTTTTAATTAAATTTGAAAATTTAAGTAAACAGGAAAAAACATGGCATTTTTTCTGAGTTTTGAGTGGCCATCCTGTAATGTAGTATAATATTGTTCACTTTACAATGATTTTCCATTGTGTCACAGAGTAATAGTATTAAAAAAATTAATTAAACGCAATATTCTTTTGGCAGGTACTTAATTTCACATATCGAGTGGCTAGAAGAACAACTGGGAGACAGCGATGATGACTACATAATATTTGATTGTCCCGGCCAAATAGAACTCTATACTCATATGACCGAAATGCAACAGTTGATTTCCACTTTACAGAAGATGAACTTTCATTTATGTGGTGTGTACGTATTAGACAGTCAATTTATGGTTGATGGTCCGAAGTTTTTGTCAGGCACTATGACAGCACTTACTGTAATGGTTAATTTAGAATTACCACATATAAACATTCTCACTAAAATGGATCTTTTATCGAAAAATGCAAAGAAGCAATTGAATAAATATTTAGAGCCGGATCCGCATAGCTTGTTAGCTGAGATGGCCGATGACTCGTGGAGTCAGAAATATTCCAAATTGACAAATGCTCTAGGATCGATAATAGAAAATTACAGTCTTGTCAAGTTTTATCCTCTGAATATCAAAGATCAAGAAAGTATTGCGGATGTCAAATTGACTATTGATAACATTATTCAGTATGGAGAGGAAGAGGATGTAAGAATGAGAGACTTTGATGAACTTGAGGGTGACGAATAAAGAATTTTTGTAAGATTTGTAAATAATTGTTTCGTTTTTTCATTTCTCAGTTCAGTTCTTCACGCTTAGACAACAAATTTAATAGAAAAAGTAAATACTAGGAAATTAGATATATTTATTAACAATAATTCGAAAAAAATAAGTAGAATATTACAAGAAAGTAACATACGAAACGTGTACGAAGATTCAATTTTCTTTACTGGTGTTAGGTGTCTCTTCAAGTTTCTTGTTATGTTTTTCTTTCTTGTGTGCGTTCAGAAATTTCTGGAAAGACTGATCTTCCTCTTCTTCCTTTTGCTCTTCGCTGGCTTCAGCTGTCTCTTCTTCTCCTTCTTCGTCTTCACTGGATTCATTTCCCGGGTGTTTCAGATAAATATCGGACATTTCTCTCCCAGTATTCAATGTTGATACAAGCGACACGGGCTCCCCTGTAACGCCTTTTGCTAACATTTTAAGTTGCTTCTCGTTTTCCTCTTCTCTACTTTTTACTTGCTTCGTTCGCAGTTTTTCCCACTGTAGTTTATAATCGCTTGGATGAAATAAAGAAAAACATTATTGAATTGATTTTACTCTCACATTAATCGCCGTGTTCTCCAAACATTTTTGTCCGCCTTCTTATTTTTAAACTAAAGAAGATATTTCGCTAAAAGCTTGAGAAATAAAAGAAAATATATATCAGCATACGTCCCACCGTGGTCAAAATCAGGAATTTACTATTCATAATCCTCTACAGGCTCTATTTCTTGACGGATTTTTATGTTTTTTTAGAAACGCTCAGCATTTAACTCTTAAAAACTTGGCTAGCTTGGAATTTTCCATTTATTTTGGTGTGCAATAATATTTGAATAAATATAGTGACAAAGTTAGCATTTTCGACAATATGATGTTTTTCTCTAAAAATTTGGAAAATTGGACCAAATTGAAACTATCTCAGAAACGATGATCAATTGTGAAATATTGTTAATTATATTGTTAATATTGTGACAAATTGTTGTTTTATCGCGGAAAAGTTATTTTTGCCATTAAATCTACTTGGAAGCAAGCTTATATTGATATTCCATCAAAATATTTTGCTGTTAATTAAATTAACGATTTTTATGAACATATTATTAGACAAATCTGCAACTATAACAGTTTTCTATATAAATAAGTGATTTTTCCTGTCTAAATGTTTTAAATACGTAGATATTCATGTTTTATCAAATTAGTTAAGGAACAATAAATATGTGTCATTTATAATAACAAACAGTATAAACAAATGCTCCAATTAAACGTTTGTTCGTGGAAAAAAATACTTTTTTCTTTTAAATCTTATTGGAAAGAATCCGATATTGATAGCCAGTGCACATGTTAGGCTAATAATGAAATATACGATTGCTATAAACAAGTAATTAAACACATAGACAACTGTAACAGTAGTGTAACTACTAGTGTCACCGTATATATAGTGCAGGAAGGGTGAAAATATCTAATTGAAACTGATACCGAAATTTCAGAATTAATTAGTCAATTCGCATTGCAACGTGACTGAGTTTAATTAAAGAGTACCAACGGTATTCAATACTTTGGACAGGGGTGGTAATGCATTTAAAATAACTTCCATTTTAATTTGCACATCTATGTATTTTTTAAATTTACATCTAAAAATATTTACATAGCAGTCGTAATGAATTCCTAGATTGAAAAAGATTTTTAAAAAATGTTGAAGAGCTAATGTGTTCCGAGGATCTCCGGCCTCGTGTGTTGATTTTCAACGCATGGGAGAACTCATGTGTTGAATGGTCAACACACACAACAGGTGTTCCGCCGCCCCTGACTTAAGGCATAAAAAACTGCTACAATAGCAATACCTAGTTTTTCTTGAATAATGAGAACGAAAAAATCACTTATATACAGAACGGTTACAGTTGCATATTTGTTAAATCATTTTTTCATAACAATCGTAAATTTCATTATTAGCCAAACATCTCGATTGATTATCAATATCAGTTTCTTTTCAACAAAAACTAATAAAAGAAAAAAAAATTTCCACAAAAAAAAGTTTAATTAGATGTGAAAGAAACAATAGGTAAGAAAAGTGAGGTTATAGGAACACAATTTACACTTCATGGACGCCTCATCAAAGATAATTTGGCGTCGTAGTTTCTGTCATCAACGTATTGATAAAAATAAAAGCCGATTAACTCCATCATCCAACCAAAATCGACCGGTTAAATTAAACAGTGATTAACTCTCTTTAATCATACTTTAGAAGATGGTGGAACACAAGGTACTGATTAAATTAGGCTAATCGAGGATTAACATCATAATCAGAGTTGGTGAAATAGGCTATAAGCGGTACAGTAGTGGCCGGTGGACAGTAGTGGATCTAGGCAAATTAAGATCAAGAACAAAACATAAGTTTATGAAATAATAGTTTGAAAGCTGCGTATTCTATGTTCTTGACCTTTAACCATACAATATTGAAAAGTATCCGGTATTTTTCACAACAATCCTGCAACAATTGGCCACTTTCGACTCGCCCTATAGGCCTCGAAAATCGAACTTGCGAACAGGGCATTGTGAAATAGTGGAAAGGAGAGCAAGGCAATGATTTCAACAAGTGTGAAGTTAGCTGCCCGAGCGAAGTTGAAATCGTTGCTTCTGCCCATGTCACGCATACCATTTTTCATAACATCCCTATCGAAAATTCGACTTGCGATGCCTGTATAGCGTGTCCGTTGCATAAATTGACTGAAGTTGACTTTAATACGAGCATCTAGATGACGCACGCACGCTTTACCGACGGAGGTAGTGTCACGTATTGCAGTTTCTGTCAGCTTTTTCATCTGTTTTTTACTTGTTTACTAACAAAAGAGCTACTTTGTTACCTAGATTTGAGAGTGCGCGCAGGCGTGAAATCGACTATTTTCGCCTCGCTATGAAGGCATCGGAAGTTGAATTTTCGATAGGAATGTTATGAAAAATTATTTTCTGTCGCAATAAAAAAATATAGTGTTCGACGCCATTTTATTGTTAATTTGACAACTTGGCGTACTTTAGAAACTTAACTTTCATATTATGCAAAGCCGTTCAGAGGTATCATAAAAGTCGTAAAATTTGTTGGCGCAGCTCCCTAGTATTACGCATTATTGTATAATATTGTTTAAAACGCAAAAAGTTTGATTATAAGGTATTTACTGAAAAATTAATTATAGAAGTCTTACTGTCGGAAAAAATTCAGTCAAACAGTAGTAGTCTTTATACGACCATAACTGTCAATTAATAAATTAACATAATTATTTTATGTAATACGAGTATGGTTTCCTCGTTTTCTGGGCGTGGTTTGGAGCAGCAAAGTAGATCTTTGTTGGTGGTGGGGTACGTTACCGGCAGGACGTTACCAGCAGCACGAGAAGTAACCTAGCAGGCGAAGACGCGCCTGAAAGGCGCGACAGGCAGTCATTACCAAAATACGAGTCATGGGAATCGCAAATAAGTACTACTTTTGTGTGATCATGGAAAAAAAAGACTGCAGTGAGTACGCTACCTGAAATAAAAAAAAACAGCTGAGCCAGCTGTTCAGAATTTGCTACTAGCGAAGTCGAAGGAAAAATATAAAGCAATATACAGTGCGTTTGTCGAGTGGAGGAAATGTCATAAAACAAAATCATCCTTACAGAACGTTGTTATCGCTTATTTTAAAGAGCTCAGCATACATAAAGCACCGTCAAGCCTGTTTTATATTTTCTATGCTGACAAGTACGTTGTAGTTGACAGAGAAAACGGGCATTGGTTCGCACGCAACGTTTTCAGCGTTTCTCAAGAAGCTTTCGGTTGGTTTTTAAGCCAAAAAATTAGCCGTGCTTAGCAATGAGGATATGTAGTCATCTAGAGACTTTTTCAGCGATTCTTTATCAGAATCTGGTACATTTTGTCGATGAAAATTCACATTTAATAAGAGCTTCTGCAGTTGCTCTTCATGAAGTAAAAATTTTTATTTAAATTTTGTAATCTATCAAAAAAAGTATTTACTATTTTTTGAAAAATTTCAGAATGTTGAAAAGCATATAACTTTTTAAATTTCCATCGAAATTAAAAACTCGATGAGGATAATTTGCAAGTGTATTTCTTATGTACCAGAAACTTGGACAAAAATTTCTACAAGTCTTAACAAAATTTTGTTGCATAATTTTTTAATAACTTTAACTTCTTGAATTTTGATCTAATCGACACATTTGATTGTAACAGTTTCGAAGTATATTTTATATCTAATAAACATTTTGATTTAAATTTTTCAATCTAACAAAAGAAAAAGTATTTTCTATTTTTTGAAAATTTTCAAAATGCTGAAAAGAATCAAGGCTGAAATATGAATCACTAACAATGGATTAGGGCAGAAAACATTTTTTGCAGAAAAGCAATAAGATTTAGGTAAGGTGGTTGTTGAGGATTCAGGCAAGCCTCAAGCTTTAACAAAGGAGCAGGCCAGGTTCGCAAAGTGTAGCTGTTACATTGTTGCTGCACTGCCAAGCTGAACCATAGGCGGCGCCATGAATTCTCTATGTTGAGTAGTGAATTTAGAAAAAACTTTGCAACAAATGCGTAGTCATACTAATTATTTGTTGGCAAAACAAAAAATACGGGCCTTCTATTTTTATGTAGCCTACAATATTTTTCAGTCTAATCTCAAAAATTCGAAAATGTCTTTTTTT
>CAKNXH010057552.1:0-14671 GCA_932178445.1 Andricus quercusramuli | reverse complement strand
TATTGAGATTTACTATCTCGTCTGGAAAACATCGTGTGATCACTAGCAGTGTCTCCTTTCAGATAAGTGTGTTTCAGGGCCACACCATGAGCCCTCACCTCTTTTGTGTCACATTATTGCCACTATCTCTCGCACTTCGCAACGCGATTATTCTGAGTACAGCACATAAAGTTGCTAATGGACAAGACCCTCTTCTTATAACGGTCAGGAAACACGAAGAAGTGGGCAAAGGGGCGTTTCTGTACAAAGCAGCGGAAGAGGCTGCTGAAACACTCGGCCTTGACTTCAACATCAGGGGTGAGCAAAATGCATCAAATCTCATCCATCTCGCGTACTCACTCCTGAAGGCCTGGATTGAGAAAGCACAGGAGAAAAACTTCCGCGAACAGCTCCTCGACAAAAGGATGCACGGCATCTCCCATAGAAATGTGGAGGATCAGTCGATGTCATATGAGCTAACGTTTGCTTTCCTTAAATCACCCGGATTGAAGTCGGGCACGGAGGGTTTCATTTTGGCATGTCAAAATGGTGTCATTACACTCTAGCATACCGTCGCCAAATTTTGAGCCAAGACATTGCCGATGATAGCTACAGAGCGTGTCATGCACACCCCGAGCATCTAGGACACATACTATCTAGTTGCCCAACTCATGCGGGAACGACCTACATCCAAAGGCACAATGCGGCACTAAGAGTGCTTTATTACCATCTCTGTCACTCTTACGGCATTAGACCAAATACTCCTCCGCTAAATGCTCCTAGGGAAATAGAGTCAATTGTCGACAATGAGAAGTGCCGCATATACTGGAACTTCATATTCTCGAAAATTGTTTCTGTTGCGCACCAGAGGCCTGACATAATTCTTCTTGACTTCGAGAAACGAACCATGTTCGTTATCGAATTTTCGGCACCAGCTGCCAAAAAAGAGAAGAGAGAGAGAAGGGAGATCGGCGAAGGTAGGATATAGAAAAATAAGAGTAGACGGGAAGATGTGGGTGTGGGATGAGGAAAGAGAGGTGTGGAAGGAAGTGCAGGGGGATTTGTTTCGTAGGAAGTAGGGGGGTGGGGGTAACGCAGGGTAGAGGAGTAGTGAAGGTGCTGTACTGGAACGTAGCAGGGGTAAAGAAGAAGGACGAGGAGTTCTGGCGGTATATCCAGGAATTTGATGTTGTTGGACTGGTAGAGACGTGGGTAGAAAGAAAGGAATGGGATAGAATAGAGGCAAAGCTACCAAGGGGGTATAGGTGGAGACTTCAGGAGGCGGTCAGAGTGAAGAAGAAAGGAAGGGCCAGTGGGGGAATTATAACCGGGGTTAGAGATGGATTAGAGGAAAAAGTTCATGGAGAGGAAGAGGGGGAGGGAGTGCAAATGAGGGAAATAAAAATAGGAGGGATAAAGTGTAAGTTTGTGACAGTGTACAACAAGGATGGGATGGAAAGAATTAAAGAAAGAGTGGAAAACCTGCTGGGCGAAAGAGAAGAGGGTATGGTGGTACTGGGTGGGGACTTTAATGCGAGAATGGGCAGCGAAGGGGGACTTTACAGGGAAGGGGAGAGCTTCGAGAGGAAATCGAAGGATAATGTAATAAATAAGGAGGGGGAGATTCTAAGGGACTGGATGGAGGATAGAGGGTGGGCAGTGGCGAATGGTATGGCAAATGGGGACGAAGAGGGAGAATACACATATGTAAGTAAAGTGGGGGTATCGGTGATAGATTATGTGGTCATGAATATGCAAGGATGGGAGACGGAAAAATTCGCAGTAGAGGGGAGGGTGGAATCAGACCATCAGCCATTGAGTCTGTGGATAAGAGGTGAGGGTGGCGGAAGACAAGGCAGGGAAGAAGTCTCGATAGGGGAGAGGGTGACCTGGACGAGGGAGGCGGTGCTGAAGTATCAAGAGGAGCTAGGAAAGGTACGCTTTGGAGGGGAGTCGGTGGAAGAGATATGGGAGGATCTGAAAGAGAAGGTGAAAGGTTGTGTGCAAAAGAAGGTATTCAGAAAGAAGAAGAAAGGAATGGTGAAGCCATGGTGGGATAGGGAATGTAAAAAGATGAAGAGGAAGGTGAAGAGGAAGTACAAGAAGTGGAAAGAGGGTAATGCGAGAAGGGAGGAGTACGTAGAAATGAGGAAGGGGTTTAGATTGGTGTGTAAGAAGAAAGAACAGGAAAAGGAGAAAGATCTGGAAGAGGAGTTAGCAAATGTTAAGACAGAAGGGGACGTCTGGAAGATAATAAATAGGTTTAGGAAGCGTATGGTGGGGGTTAGCGAGAAGATAGGGAGTGACGAGTGGAGAGAGTTTTTCAAAGAATCATTCCAGGGCTCGGATTCAAGGAAGAAGGATGGGGGAAGTAGAAGAACGGGGGAGGCAGAGATGGAGGAGTTGAATGACGAAGACATAGAGAAGCAGATAAGGAAGTTGAAAAGGTCAAAAGCAGCAGGGCTGGATGGGGTAGAGAACGAAGCATGGCTGTTTAGTACACAAGAGGTTAGGGAGAGGCTGAAGGAGGTAGTGAAGAAAGTATGGAGGGGCGAGGGATTCCCAGGAGGGTGGAGAGAAGGGCTAATAGTGCCACTGTATAAGAAAGGGGATAGAGATAGGCAGGAAAATTATAGAGGGATTACGCTAATGAATACGGCGTATAAGGTATACGCGATGGTAGTGGCAGAGAGACTGCGGAAGGATGTCGAGGGGAAAGGAATATTGCCGGAGACG
Organism: Andricus quercusramuli; assembly: GCA_932178445.1. Taxonomy (NCBI): domain Eukaryota; kingdom Metazoa; phylum Arthropoda; class Insecta; order Hymenoptera; family Cynipidae; genus Andricus; species Andricus quercusramuli. The sequence continues at coordinate 11,956 of CAKNXH010057552.1, read as the reverse complement.
CAGGCGGGATTTAGGGCGGGTAGGAGTACTATTGACAATATCTACGTGATGCAGCACGTGGTGGATAGAGAATTAGCGAAGAAGGGGACGAGAGTGTACGCGTTTTTTGTGGATCTCAAAGCCGCGTTTCCATCGGTGGATAGGGCTAGGTTGTGGGAGGCAATGGAGGATAGGGGAGTAGAGAGAGGCCTAATTGAAAGGGTAAGGGAGATATATGAAGAGACCAAAGACAAGGTAAGAGGAGGGGAGGGGATTTCCGAGGGATTCTGGATGGATAGGGGTCTAAGGCAAGGGTGTCCACTTAGCCCAACGCTTTTTGCGATTTTAATTGCGGATATGGAGAGTAAGCTGGAGGCCGGGGTGGTAGGAGGAGTAAGGATAGGAGGGGTTAGAATTTGGTCACTAGCGTATGCAGATGACATAGTGTTGCTGGCAACCAGCGAGGAGGCCTTAAAGGAGATGATGAAGAGGTTGAGAAGATACCTGGATGAAAAGGGGTTAGAGCTGAATGCGGAAAAGTCCAAGGTTATGGTGTTCAGAAAAGGAGGGGGAAGGGATAAGGGTAGGGAGTGGAAGTGGAAGGGAAAGGAGGTACAGGAGGTGAAAGAGTTTGTGTACCTGGGCTTCGTGTTTCGAAGGAATGGGGGAGTGGATGGTCACATAAAAGAGAGAGTGAGGAGGGCAAATGTGGTGATGAGGCAGGTGTGGGGGTTGGGAATGAAGTTATTCGCAGATGACTTTGGAAGGAGAATGAAATTGTTTGATTCACTAGTGATGAGTGTGCTATTGTATGGGGTAGAGGTGTGGGGGTGGAAGGAAAGTGAAGAGGTAAATAGAACGCAGGAGAGGTATGTAAAGTGGACCCTGGGGTTGGCAAGGAACACGCCTAATTATATTGTCAGGAGGGAGACGGGGAGAACGAGTGTAGGAATTCTAGCAGGGAGCCGGGCGTGTAAATATGAGGAGAAATTTTTGGAAGAGGGGGGAAGTAGGCTGGTTAGGGAGTGTTCGTGGGAGAAGGAGAACAGGGGAGGGGGTGGGAAGATGGAGGCGGAGAGAGAACGGTATTTTAGAATGAATGGATTGCAGATGGATGAAGTGAGAAGGATGCACGAGGAAGCAAGGTTTATGAATTGGTTAAGCAAAACAGCATGGAGAGAGAGAAGACAGAAGGGGAAGAGAGAGTAAGAGAGTCAAAATTTAACGGGAACTATGTGTGGATTATGCCAAGGGCAAGAGCGCAATATTTGTGTGTGAAAGGAGAGAAAGGAAGTCAGGAACTTATAGCGAGGATGAGGTGTGGTTGTATGGAGGGTTTCAATAGGTTTTGGCTCTCTCGAGAGAAGTGGATGTGTGAACTGTGCGGAAAGGGGGATGCAAGAGTGGAGCACTGGCTGGAGGAGTGCGGGGAGGTGGAAAGAAGTGAGATAAGCATGGAGGCATTGTTGCATGAAAAGGGGGAAAAAAGGGCAGTAGCATGGGTGAAGGGAGTGGTGGGTAAGATGGAGATGAAGAGAAGGAAGGAGGAAGAGGAGTGGAGAAGGAAAGATTGTAAATAGGAGAGAAAGTAGATATAAGTAAAATGTAAATATTGTAAATAGTAGATAAGTAATAGGTATAAGCTGCGAAAACAGAGGTTGGCAAGCGAGGCAATGCGAAAAAGTAGGGACATGCGAGCGAGGCGAGGCGAAGCGAGGAAGGCAAGGCGATACTAGCGTGCGGCTTAGAGATAAGGAATGGATGGATGTTAGTTCTTAAGGGTTAGTTTTAAGGAAATTCTGTAAAAAATGGATGTGTAAGCAAGTCAATTTTTTAAGGCCAGCAGGCTGAAAAATAAACGTTTATCTATCTACAAACATACAGGCAGATTAGGAAAATTCGCGGAAAACCTGTTTTTGTAGGCTCAGAATGTCCAGGACATTCGATGAAAACGGAGGGTACAAAATAAAAGAGGCAATTACATACTCTACACTTTATAACTGTATTGCAAGAAACTCACAATCAATGTATAAACTATTATGACTTGGGCATTTAATAAAATATCCGCTTGGATTTTGCAAAAGAAATTCTCAAAATTATTCGAACTTAGGATCAATTAACACTCCTATTTAAAGCTGTGACGCTTACACATTTTCTTTTTTTTATTCCTGTAAAGTATACTGTAAGGTACCTGAGAACATATAAGGGAGTGATTATTCCCCAGGAATCCCAACCATTATGGACCAAGCAACACCCACCGATCCGAAGGACGTCTTAATGTATGTAAGCCCTCCTGCCGGTACCAGCGAATCAGAAACAGAACGAAGTAGGGACGCCCGTGGCTAGGAATTCATCCAAAGGACTACAAAAGTCCTTTGTAAGATTTGATAAATCTCTAAGAGAACATTGCTTGGAATAGGACCTTGGCTACATAGACCTAGCCGAAGAAAATAATAACTCTACTACGTCAGCTGAATCCGAAGACCAATTCCCAATATTCGAACCCGACCCGGAGCCGGAAAGAGATCGCGTGATTAGAGAATTTCAGGAAATCTCCTTGCTAATGGAACAATGTGAGATGGGAAAAGTCAGTACAGAATCAGCTGGAGATTAAACCCTAGATACCACTGTTTCAGAGAATAAAGATTCTATTGCTGTTTTAGGGAAGGAATACCTAGAATAGGGTGAGTTACGAAAAATGGCAACCCCTAATTCACAAAGTAAAACCCCACGAAACTCACCACTAAGACATGAGATAAACCAGCCCACCCCCTCATTACAATACGTCCCTATAGCGAGTTCCACTTCCTACGACGGGAAAAGGAGGACAGAAAAGCCCACAATTATTCCAGAGGAGGCGGAAAGCAGTAATAGTAATAGGAGCCCTATTCGGATGAAACAAAGCAAACCATCTCGAAGACTAGAACCAAGAGACCCATTAACTGCACCACAATTAACACCCACGCAGTCAGCCCCTGTAAACAAAGACCTATTTAACCCCACTCTAAATATAAAAATGCCATACGTTGCAGAACTAGAAAAACATAACGACTAAACTTCTAGAGCTCGAAATACCCCAGATCTCACGATCCATCTTAGCGGCATAGATAGCAGCTGTGAGTGCCTGACCTATAAAAGGGATAATTAAGTACATATAATATCTCCCGACTGCAAGCCAGTGACGATTGTTACTAAATTTCTCGTAACCATAGGGGGAATTGACTTGGACGAAATGCGAGATCGAAATCCCAAACCTGGCCAGATCCTGGGGACGTCGAGAAGTAAGTACAAGATTTAATCCGTAGTGGTAAAACAGCATCACTCAGATCAGGTAACTGAAACCAAATTAGAAACTAGTGCGGCCAATCTTCTAGTAGCATTGAAGAAAGATGGACTGATCGATTTCGAATACTACGATATGTAGATTTTTGCGACGAGTTACCTAGAAACTCCCTTACGCATATCGCAACGCGAATATTTAGAAATACGACTCCAGCCATTGTGATGAATCTATTCGCAGTGAGTTTATGACATACAATTATTATTACTATAGATAGAGAGATAAACGTTTATTTTTCAGCCTGCTGGCCTTAAAAAATTGACTTACTTACACTTCCAGTTTTACCGAATTTTCTTAAAACTAACCCTTAAAAACTAACATCCATCCATTCCTTATCTCTACGCCGCACGCTCTTATCGCCTTGCCTTCCTCGTTCACCTCACCTCGCTCGCATGTCCCTACTTTTTTGCATTGCCTCGCTTGCCAACCTCTGTTTTCGCTCTTATACCTACTACTTATTTACTATTTACAATACTTACATCTTCCTTATATCTACTTTATCTCCTATTTACAATCTTTCCATCTCCATTCCTCTTCCTCCTTCCTTCTCTTCATCTCCATCTTCACCAACACTCCCTTCACCCATGCTACTGCCCTTTTTTCCTCCTTCTCATGCATCAATACCTCCATTCTTATCTCACTTCTTTCCACCTCCACGCACTCCTCCAACCAGTGTTCCACTCTTGCCGTCTCCCTTTCCACACAGTTCACACATCCTTTTCTCTCGAGAGAGAACCAGAACCTATTGCAACCCTCCATGCACCCACACCTCAACCTCGCTGTAAGCTCCTGACTTCCTTTCTCTCCTTTCTCACATAAATATTGCGCTCTTGGCCTTGACATAATCCACACATAGTTCCCGTTAAATCTCGACTCTCTTATTCTCTCTTCCCCTTCTGTCTTCTCTCTCTCCATGCCGTTTTGCTTAACCAAGTCATAAACCTTCCTTCCTTCCTCGTGCATCCTTCTCACTTCATCCATCTGCAGTCCATTCATTCTAAAGTACCTTTCCCTCTCAGCCTCCATCTTCCCACCCCTTCCCTTGTTCTCCTTCTCCCACCAACACTCCCTAACCAGCCTACTCCCCCCCCCTTCCAAAAATTTCTTCTCATATTTACACGCCCTGCTCCCTGCTAGAATCCCTACACTCGTTCTCCCCGTCTCCCTCCTGACAATATACTTAGGCGTGTTCCTTGCCAACCCCAGGGTCCACTTTACATACCTCTCCTGCGTTCTATTTACCTCTTCATTTTCCTTCCACCCCCACACCTCTACCCCATACAATTGCACACTCATCACTAGTGAATCAAACAATTTCATTCTCCTTCCAAAATCATCTGCGAATAACTCCTTTCCCGACCCCCACACCTGCTTCATCACCACATTTGCCCTCCTCACTCTCTATTTTATGTTACCATCCACTCCCCCATTCCTTCGAAACACGAAGCCCAGGTACACAAACTCTTTCACCTCCTGCACCTCCTTTCCCTTCCACTCCCTTCCCTTATCCCTTCCCCCTCCTTTTCTGAACACCATAACCTTGGACTTTTCCGCATTCAGCTCTAACCCCTTTTTATCCAGGTATCTTCTCAACCTCTTCATGATCTCCTTTAAGGCCTCCTCGCTGCTTGCCAGCAACACTATGTTATCTGCATACGCTAGTGACCAAATTCTAACCCCTCCTATCCTGACACCTCCTACCACCCCGGCCTCCAGCTTACTTTCCATATCCGCAATTAAAACCGCAAAAAGCGTTGGGCTAAGTGGACACCCTTGCCTTAACGCCCTATCCATCCAGAATCCCTCCAAAATCCCCTCCCCTCCTCTTACCTTGTCTTTGGTCTCTTCATGTATCTCCCTTACCCTTTCAATTAGGCCTCTCTCTACTCCCCTATCCTCCATCGCCTCCCACAACCTCCCCCTATCCACCGACGGAAACGCGCCTTTGAGATCCACAAAAAACGCGTACACTCTCGTCCCCTTCTTCGCTAATTCTCTTCCACCACGTGCTGCAGCACGTAAATATTATCGATAGTACTCCTACCCGCCCTAAATCCCGCCTGCGTCTCCGGAAATATTCCTTTCCCCTCGACATCCTTCCGCAGTCTCTCTGCCACCACCATCGCGTATACTTTATACGCCGTATTCATTAGCGTAATCCCTCTATAATTTTCCTGCCTATCTCTATCCCCTTTCTTATACAGTGGCACTATTAACCCTTCCCTCCACCCTCCTGGGAATCCCTCGCCCCTCCATACTTTCTTCACTACCTCCTTCAGCCTCTCCCTAACCTCTTGTGTACTAAACAGCCATGCTTCGTTCCCTACCCCATCCAGCCCTGCTGCTTCTGACCTTTTCAACTTCCTTATCTGCTTCTCTATCTCCTAGTCATTCAACTCCACCATCTCAGCCTCCCCCGTTCTTCTACTTCCCCCCTCCGTCTTCCTTGAATCTGAACCCTGAAAAGATTCTTTGAAAAATTCCCTCCACTCCTCACTGCCTATCTTCTCACTGACCCCCACCCTACGCTTCCTAAACCTATTTATCATCTTCCAGACGTCCCCCTCTATCTTAACATTTGCTAACTCCTCTTCCAGATCTTTCTCCTTTTCCTGTTCTTTCTTCTTACACATCAATCTAAACCCCTTTCTTGTTTCTACGTACTCCTCCCTTCTCGCATTACCCTCTTCCCACTTCTTATACTTCCTATTCACCTTCCTTTTCATCTTTTTACATTCCCTATCCCACCACGGCTTCACTATTCCTTTCTTCTTCTTTCTAAATACCTTCTTTTGCACACACCCTTTCACCTTCTCTTTCAGATCCTCCCACATCTCTTTCACCGACTCCCCTCCAAAGCGTACATTTCGTAACTGCTCCTGATACTTCTCTATCGCCTCCCTCGTCCAGGTCACCCTCTCCCCTATCGAGACTTCTTCCCCGCCTTGTCTTCCGCCACCATCACCTCTTATCCACAGACTTAATGGCTGATGCTGATTCCACCCTCCCCTCTACTGCGAATTTTTCCGTCTCCTCCAATCCTTGCATATTCATTACCACATAGTCTATCACCGATACCCTCACCTTACTTACATATGTGTATTCTCCCTCTTCGTCCCTGATAAAATGTATCAAACACAGTCAACAGCTTTACAAATAATATGTAGAGGTAAAATTGAAGAGATAAAATTAAAAAATGACGAAACAGTTGAAGAACTTTCTGTGGAGGTCGAGAAGGTAACGAACGAGTTCAAAACGGCTGGTGGAAAATTAGAAGAAACCGGAAAGTTGAGATATTTACTCAGAGCCTTGCCGCGAAGTTACAGCTACATTGGAGACTTTATAGAGGTTATCCCAGAGGAAAAAAGAACGGTAGACTATGTAAAGTCTAAAATAAAAGAAAAGAATATGACTAAATTCGAATCAGATAATAAGAACACTGTAAGTACATTTACAATCTCTACATCACAAGTAAAAGGTAAATGTTTCAATTGTGGAAAAGCTGGCCACTTCAAAAATGAATGTCGAGACCACAACAGCTGAGCAGCCGGGGCAGAGGTGCTCAATCCAATCAAATTCAACGAGGCCAACAGCGAGGCTACAGCAGAGGGTTCAACAGAGGTGGAAACTACAGAGCCCGAGGTCGCGGACGAGGTTCAGCCCAACCCAGAGGAGAATATTCAGACGAACAACAGAACAACTACCCATCCGAGTCTTGGTTAACACAGGTGTGCAATCCGGAGTTACACCAGGTAAGAGCATTTAACATGAACAGCGAAACTAGAGGTCAGATTAATTGGTTACTAGACAGTGGTTGTACAGACCATATTATCAACAGCGATAAATTTTATGATAAATACGTAAATTTAGAAGTTCCTATTGATGTAAAATTACCAGACGGTAAAAATTTGAAAGCCACAAAAATTGGTAATGTAAAAACGTATTTCAAAAACTATTAAAATCAGAAATTAGTAGATGTAAAAAATGTTTATTATGTTGGAGGAATTTAACAATATATTTTGAACCTTTAAAAAATCACTGAAAACTATACAGTAATAGCTAGAAATGAAAATGCAAAAATTTATAATAAGTCGAGAAAGCTAATAGCTGTTGCAAATAAAATTGATAATTGGTATGTTATGAAAAGTTTCGTATCAGAGATAGGAAATAAAAACATGTATGTAAATTCAGTAAAACTAACTGAGAAAGAGAAATGGCATTGGGCACTTGGCCATGTAAACTTTCAATATTTGACCAAATTGGTAAATAAAAAAATAAGCTGAAGGATTGCCAGACAAAATTGAAAGTAATGAAATGAAATGCGCAAATTGTTTAGAAAGTAAAATGGCAAATATACCTTTTGAAAATAAAAGATCAAAAATAACTGAAATTTTAGATCTAATTCATACTGACTTAAATGGTCCACATAGCACAATTGGTTATGGCAGAGAGATCAATTTTTTAACATTTGTTGACGATTATAGCAGATGCTCTAGAATTTTTTGTATTAAAAGTGAAGCAGAAAAAGCAAATTATTTGAAAAAAATTGTAAATTTAGTTGAAAATAAATTTAACAAAAAGAGTAAGAAAATACGCTGAGACAATGGTAAAGAGTATATGAATAACGAGATCTATGAATTTATAAAATCAAAAGGGATAGAATTAATGCCCTGCCCAACCCACGTTTCATGAGTTGAATGGCGTTGCGGAACGATACAATAGATCGGCGATGGACATGGGCAGATGTCTAATGAAAGAGGCCAAAGTACATAGTAGGTACTGGCCAGAGATTATGAAAACGGTAGCTTATTTAAAAAACCGCACAATTGCAAATACAGCGGAAAAAACTCCTTATGAGATCTTTTTCGGCAAAAAAACCGATGTAAGTAATTTTGAAATCTATGGAAGTAGAGTCTTTGTAAGAGTGCCAGAAGCGTTGCGAAAAAGCAAATGGAACGATAAAGCTCAATTAGGTATATTACTTGGTTATGTAGAAAATAGCTACAAAGTTTTAGTCAGCGGTAGACTTATTCATGTTAGACATGTTTAAGTAGTTGAGGAAAATACTCAATTAATTTGTTTAGAAAAAATTGATGATCAAAATGATAAAGATTTGACAAATAATGAAAATGAATTTGAAGACGATAAAAATAATACTAATGTAGGGGAGACCGGGGCGAGATGAGCATACTTGTAATTTTCAGTGAAATATTTGAAATCTATAGTAGTTTTCAAAAACGTAAGTGGTTCTATACATACTATGAACCTTTATCTATCGATTTTATAAAAGACTCAGTGTTCCAAAAATAGTAATTGCGGTAAAAATATGGAACTTATAATTTGTGCACATGTCTCATCTCGCCCTACATAAAAGATTATTTGAAGTATTCTAAGAATGGAAATGAGTATCATGACAAAATATAATTGTTTTCACGATTGAGCAATATCATTATTCAAACCAATTCATGATCTGTAAAATGTTTAACAAATAATTTTGTGAGGTATAATTGAGTCTTATTACTTATGGAAAGGGTTTTATAAATATTTGAAAGTATAAATGCATTTAATGGTTAATTATTCCAAATTTTTCCTTTATGATATAACTTTTATAATTTCAAGTTGAATTAACATTTATATGAAATCTTTCATTTATAACATATTTCCAAAAAATTTTTTTAATAATTTATAAACTGTTTTTATATAATTCACACCTAAAAACCATAATTTTTCCCTGCATAAAAATGGGGATTTTTCTGAAAAATTGAATTAAATGATTTTAAATATAAATTTTAGAATTCTGCAACTTTTCTTTTTCAATATAAATAAAAATTTCGTTTTCAATATGCTGAAAGAACAATTCAAAAACTAAAATGTAGAAACAAACACAAGCAAGACAAGAGCGTCTCATCTCGCCCTACGAACTCGGCTCGTTCCGCCCCAAATCACAATTATGAATAAAACTTTAATATTTCCTGTTTTTATTAATTAATTGTGTATAAATGCGTTAGTACATTCAAGATCGATGGATAAACTTCAAATATCATCTGTTATTTTCAATCATTTCTGTTCGTTTTATTATATCATAGAATAACAGGATTCATGTGTTGAAATTTCAATCATTTTTATTTTTACTTTATCTACTTTATTTAATTTTTTTTCTCTTTCCGATAAATTCAATATCATTATTTATGCCATTTCTGAAAAGAACAACAACAAAAATCACATATTTTGAGAGAAAATTCAGTGTCTCATTTGACCCCGTATGCTCATCTCGCCCCGGTCTCTCCTAGATTCAAACGAAACAAATTTTGATAATGTTATAAATGATCATGAAAGTAACGACGAATCGAATGCTGAAAATTCAAATAATGTACAAGATAAACGTAGACAAAATTTGATAGTAAAAAGAAAGTCGGATAGAAAGAAAAGTCCTATAAATAGACTTGGAATTCCTGTAACACATTTTATCTATCTAAATTACATTGATGCGAATGTACCGAATACATTTGAGGCGGCGATAAACTCCAGCGATTGTAAACAATGGCAAATTGCGATGAATTCAGAAATAAAAAGTTTAAAGAAAAACAACACATGGAAAATTGTTGAAAGGCCAAAAGATAAAAAGGTAATCGATGTCAAATGGGTTTACAAAAGGAAAAGTAATAATGTATATAAGGCTAGATTAGTTGTAAGAGGATTTCAACAAAAAGAATATTTAGAAAACGTTTATTAACCAGTAGGAAAAATGCAAACTTTGAACATTTTATTCTCTTACAGTTGTAAAAACAATTTATTTATTGAACAAATGGATTTTGAGACAGCATTCTTAAACGGTTATGTAAAAACAGAAGTATATATTAACCAAACTGGTGAAAATAAAGTTTGCAAATTGCAAAAGGCCTTATACGGACTCAGAGAAAGCCCTAGAGCTTGGTATGATTTTTTTAACAATTACATTGGAAAATTAAATTTTGTAAGAAGTAACTACGATTACTGTTTATATGTAAACAATGCAAGCAAAGATTCAACATATATGTTAGTCTTTGTAGGTGATCTCTTAATTTGTTGTAGAGACAAAAATAAAATAACCGAAGTTAAAACTAGTCTAATGGAAAGATTTAGGAAAAATTGGAAACTATATAGGAATAGATATAAATTATAATGACGATAGACGAAAGATGACTTTAAGTCAAACAAAGTACATTGAATCATTGGCTGAAGAATATAATTTAGAAAATGCTAAATTATATGATACTCCAATGGAGTCAAATCTAAAGTTGCCACAAGCTAGTGAAATAGACGAGCTTTATTGGACCAAACCAATTTTGGCTTGTAGGGGTTCATTCGTTGAGAACGAATGACTGTTACATTAGGGTGGTCCAAATTTATACCTGTAAAAATTCGACTTTCGATTTTTGGTGATAAAACCCCCCCATTTTGTTCGTTTTCCGGAAAAAGAAATTCCGTTATTTTTTTTTTTTTTTTTATTCAACGTTAACCCGTGCCCCCGGGCTTTTTAAATTAACATGGGGTTTTAAATGGGAAAAGCTCGATTTTCAAAAAAATGGAAAAAAGAAGTACTTGTTATACATTTTTTGTCAATTAAAGTATTGTCACCTCTTAAGGAGTATTCAAGGAATAATTTCCACCCAATAGCTTTTAATTTTTACACACCTGAACCCCTTTAATTGTGCCCGGAAAAGGCCCCAAAAAATGCAAAATAGCAGTTTTCTATCAAATTCATGCTAAAGACGGTATTTTTGAAAAAATTTTCAACATGAATTATTTTTAATCGATAAGTGACGAGTTTTAAAGTATATTTTAGATGAATGCCAAGAGTAGTAGTTCTTGTTTAACTTATTTGGTAATTATTTAAACAATTTTCATTTTTTTAAACAATTTTTCCTCCCTAAAATCGTAAAAAGTTATTATTTGCTGAAAATAATGACACAATTAAAGAATGTTGAAAGCAATACATTTTTGAAGCATGTTTGGTAATTATTTAAACAATTTTGATTTGTTTAAACAATTTTTTCCCCCTTTGAAGCGTGAAAAATTATTGCTTTCTAGAATTAATGACACAATTAAAGGAATTCAAGAGTAATATTTTTTTCTATAAAATATTCAGCAATTTTTAAAATAATTTTCATTTGTTTAAACAATTTTTGTTTGTTTAAAATTTTTTTTCTCTGCCAATCGAGAAAATTTATTCTTTTCAGCAATGAATGACACAATTAACGAATTTTAAGAATAACATCTTTTTGCTTAAGATATTTTAAATTATTTACACAATTAATGATCATTAATAATCATTAAGATAAACCATTTTTGCAGTCTGTTATGAGTAGTTATTATTTCAGATCATATTCGTTGAAAATCTGAAAAAATAACTACTCATAACAGACTGCAAAAATGGTCTATATTAATGATTATTAATGATTGTAAATTGTTTAAATAATTTCAAAATATCTTAAGAAAAAAACATTATTCTTAAAATTCGTTAATTGTGTCATTAATTGCAGAAAAGAATAAATTTTCTCGATTTGCAGAGAAAAATTTTTTAAACAAACAAAAATTGTTTAAACAAATAAAAATATTTTAAAAATTGCTGAATATTCCATAGAAAAAAACAATACT
>CAKNXH010057551.1:22276-36032 GCA_932178445.1 Andricus quercusramuli | reverse complement strand
CAAAAATAAATATTTAACTAAAAAACAATGATTTTTCAATAAAATAGTTGAATTTTCAAACAGAGTGATAAATTTTCAATTAAGATGAAGAATTTTCAAATAAAATATTGACTTTTCAACAATACTGTGAAATTTTCTACAAAGTAGATTAATTTTTAACCAAAAGAGACGATTTCTCAACAAAAAATGTAATGCATAATTGATATTTCAGCCTAAACAAATTTTAATTTGAAATAAAAAACCCACAAAAAGGATACTTTTCAAACAAATTTTTTTTTTTCACGAAAAAAATGGTTATTGTCCACCACATCCTTGATTTTACTAACAAACTAGTCGAATTTTAACCCAAAAAGACGAATTATTAGCAAAACGGTTGAACTTTTAACAAAAAAAAAAATACTTTATCACAAAATTGTTGAATTTTCTTCGAAGTACAATACGTTTTAACCAAAGAATTGAATTTTTCACGGAAAGTATATAATTTTAACCGAGAAGATTAGTTTTCTACAAAGTAGATTAATTTTTAACCAAATAATTGAATTTTTAACTAAAAATATAAATTTTCAATCGAGAAGACTAATTTTCTATAAAAAAAGACGAATTAAAAAATAATACATGCATTTTTAACCAAGCAGTTGAATTTTCAACTAAAAAGATAACTTCTCATTCAAACAATTAAATATTTAACTAAAAATATAAATTCTCTACCAAATAATGTTTTTACAAAAATATCGAATATTCAGCAAAATAGTCAATTTTTTAATTAAAGAGATGAATTTTCAACTAAAAAATGAAGAATCTTCGACTGAAATAGTTAAATATATATTTGAAAAATAAATTTTAAACAAAAAAACAACGAATTTTGAACTAAAACCATTTAAACTAAAAAATGAATTGTTAATAAGTAGTTCGAATATTAACCAAGTAGTTGAATTTTCAACCAAAAAGATTAATTTTCTACCAAAAATGACAATTTTTTAACAATAGATGAATTTTCAACTGAAAAAGATGAACTTGCAATACAAAATGTATAAGTTAAATTTTCAGTTAGAAAAGTTAATTTTCAACCAATAGAACCGAATTTTCAACCCAATTATTTTCAACTGATATCAAGAATCTTCAATCAGAAAAATGAATGAATTGAATTGAATGTTGAATTTTTCACTAAAAAATATGCATTTTCAACCAAAAATGAAATACTTAGAATTTTAATCAAAAAATAAATCTTTCACAAAAAATAGAATTTTCAACAAAATAGTCAAATTTGTAATCAAGGAATGAATTTTCAACCCAAATGAAGAATATTTAACTGGAATGCTTACATTTTCAATTGAAAAAAAATTTTCAATACAAAAAAAAACAATTTTTAACGATATGGTTAAATTTTCAAGCAAATAAATGAATTATTTCATCAGATTAGTTGAATTTTTAATCCAAAAAGGCGAATTTTGAACCGAACAATTGAATTTTCAAACAAAAAATGACTCTTTAACAAAATTGTTAAATTCCCTAAAAATTAGATTAATTTTTCACCATGAAGTTGAATTTTCAACCAAAAACATCAATGTTCAACCGAGAAAATTGACTTTCTACTGAAAAAGACGAATTTTCAACAAAATACATAAATTTTCATCCAAGCAGTTTCATTTTCAACGAATAAATCAATTTTCATTCAAATAGTCGAATTTTTTTAAACAATGAAAGATACATTTCGAACCAAAAGTAATAGGAATCTTCACGTGCAATAGTTAAACTTATATTTAAAAAAAATTGCAACCAAAAAGCAACATTTTTTTACAAGATAGATACATTGTCAAGCAAAAATAAAAAATTTGTTCTTTTTCGACCTAGGATGGCAAATATTGAGAACATTGCGATGACATAATTTTGAAAAAACATATATGGTGTCCAATCGATTGCTATATATTTAAAAAAAACTTCAAATGTAAGGTTTTTTGTTGTCCAATAACGATTATTCATCATTGTCATTTAATATTCTACCATTCCTTTAAAGTTCAAACATAGAAGCTTTTTTTTAAATTGCGATGATGTATGCATGATCGCATCTTAATTTAAAATTATCGTATCGCAATATTCTAAATATTTGTCATTTTAGGTGATAAATTAATGTTTAATGGTTAATTACACAGCCCCACAAAAAAAAATGCATATCCGTGAACCAGACCCATGCATCCCTATGTATTTTTTATCGCTGAATCCGAATCCTAGGTCAAAAAAATGTATATACCCCCAACATTTTTAGCTAGAGCCAAAAAACACCCCTAGAATGGGGTGAAAATGAGATTAAGCAACGAGCATAGTTGTTGCATATTAATCATTCGAATTATTCAAATTTTCAAGTGTATGGCGCATAAAATTGATTTGAAAGACCCCTCCTCACCTAACCCACGTACCCCCTAACTCATCTCACCCCTAGAAACGAATCCTACCAAACCACAAGCAGGCTAACCCACCTAGCCCTGGGAGCACCGAGTTTAGTCGCCTATTATTTTGAAATAATTACATTCGACACCACAAGCGTGCTAACCCACGTACCTCCTAACTCACCTAAGCCCTAGAAACGAATCCTACCAAACCACAAGCAGGCTAACCGTGATCAATTCTTTCTCAATTGTTCAATTTCTATCGTTAGTCAAAAAGCTGTTCTTTTTCGACCTAGGATGACAAATATTGAGAACATTTCAATGACACAATTTTGAATGACATATATGGTGTCTAAACGATTGTTATATATTTGACAAATCTCCAAACATAAGGTTTTTTTGTTGTTTAATAACAATTATTCATAATTGTCTTTCAATATTCTACCATTCCTTTAAAGTATAAACATATCATATAACATATAACTTGGTCGAAAAGGAACAACTTTTTGGCTGCAAAACATGTACTTTCCTGTAATTTTGGTTGTAATTTATTTTATCTATTTATAGATTCCTGTAAAAATTTCAATCTTGCAGATGGAGAATGATTGAAATGGACAAGAAACCCCATCCATTTACTTCCAGCAGGGGCTTTCGCTTTGATCAGCACGTGTGCAGAACTGCAGGCTGCACTGACTCGCTGGTAAAAGTAAAAAAAAAAAAAAAAAAAAAAAACCGCATCACCTGCAGCTGTGGCAGTGGCTGTGGCAAGCGGAACACTCGCATTTTCACATCGAGCTAGCTAGCAAGTAGCAACGATGCCACGCATGTATGGTCGATCGACCCTCTTGCCTCTTTTGCAGACTCGTTTCGTCTCGTTTCGTTTTTACGATCCATTGCCACCGCTTTATTTTAGGAAAGTATCACGCGAGCCCTAGTATCTATCATTTTATTATTAAATCCACCGGTCAAGGTTGTATGCCGTCAAGATGAACCTGAATCGAATTCCCATCATCGTCCCTTAATTCCAATCGATTGCATCTTCTATGGTGGTAAAAATAACCGATAACAAAATCCTAGATAAATTTTATGTCCCGGAGAGAAGAGCAAGCAAGGCTTTATCGGTTTTAATCCTTCTGCTAAAAATAAAAAAAAATCTGTGAAAGGAGGCACACACCACCTTTTTTATTTATCAAAAATATTTTTTACAAATTTTGATTTATATGAAAAACATATTTCATAAGTTTTATGCGGGCTAAACCAGTTTTGGGTTCAAGAGAATTTTTTAAAAATGAGAATTGAATTTTTTTATTTTTCTCGGAAATGGTACAAGATATCATAAATGAGTAGAGAAACTTTTTTAGAACTTTCCTAACTATGCCAATTGTTTTCTACACTTTTTTTTTGTATCTATTGTCGTTTGCAAGAAAAATGCGAAAATGTGATTTTATGAAAAAAAATTCTCCTGGCCACAAAAGTTATTTATAGCCCGCATAAAACTCACAAGATATTTTCTTTATGATAGTGATAGTACAAATTAAAAAATAAATTGGCAAAAAATATGAGTGTGGGTTTTTTGAGAACATCAACTTTTAATATTTTCAGAAAAACCGCCACTTTTTTGTTGATTTTATAGATTTTTAAATTTCTCGCGGATTTCTAAAGAAGACGATAAACTCTACCAGAATTTGGAAAGAAATCTGAAATATCTCAATTAAGTCAAAAGTTATATAAATTTAAAGAAAAAATTGGGATTTTTTATGAAAAAAAAAAAAATTCAAATACGCATAACTTCGTAAAAAAAATAGGCAAGGCTCGGAACTGCTCGAGGTACAAAAAATAGTTAAATAGTAACAGTACTTTTCTCAAAAAAGTAACCACAAAGTAACAATAATGTGGCAAAAAAGTAACCAAAAAGAAAGATTTTTTACCAAAAAATATTAATATAAAAATATAAAAACCGGTAAAATTCATTCAAAAAATAAGATTTTTCAACAGAATATTTTATTTTCAAACAAATTATTGAGTTTTACGCAAAAAAGACCAATTTTTACAAAACAGTTGAATTTACAGCCAGGAAATATGGATTTTTGACAAAAAAGTTTTCTGTCAACCAAACAGTTGAATTTTCTATGAAAACAGGGGAATCTTCAACCGAAAAATAAGAATTTTCAACAAAAAAAATACATTTCTAACCAAAAGATGATATTTCACATAAAATGATGAATTTTTAACAAAAAATAAAGTTTTATCAAAATAAGTAACTTTTTAATAACCGCGGATCAAAAAAGTAACTAATTTACTAAAAAGTAACCCGTTCCGAGTCCTGAATAGGTCAAAATGCAAATTAATTTGGGTACTATATTAAATTCCATTTGAAACGGTTTCAAATCCTAATATTTCAAGTAAAAGTATTGCTTTTTGAACAAAATAGATTAATTTTATGATAAACAGTTGAATTTTCAACCAAAAAGATGAATTTTCAACCAAGAAGATTAATTCTCTACCAACAAAGACAAATTTTCAACAAAATACATAAATGCACGAATTTTCTATAAAACAATATGAATTTTCGAAAAAAAAAGTTAATTTTTTAACAAAATATTCTAACAGTTAAATTTTCAGTGCAAAAAATTCATTTACAATTTTAAAAATACGAATTTTCTACAAAACAATGGAGTCTTCAGTCCGAAAATATGAAGTTTTAAGGAAAAAATCTATTTCAGCCAAATAAAGAAATTTTCTAACAAAAAATAATAATTTTCTACAAAACAGTGTAATTTTCAACAAAAAAGTTAATTCTCACCCACGGGAATGATCGACCAAAAAATATGACTTTCACAAAATCATTGAATTTTTAACCAAATAATTAAATTTTCAACCAAGGAGATTAATTCTCTACCAACAAAGACAAATTTTCAACAAAATACAAAAATATACGAATTTTCTAAAAAAAAAAACAGTTCAATTTTTGACCAAATAGTGTAATTTTCCATCAAATGTTTTAATTTTCGCGTCAAAAAGACGAATTTTCTACAAAACAATATGAATTTTAAAAAAAGTTAATTTTTTGACCAAATATTTCAACAGTTAAATTTTAATGTAGAAAATTCATTTTCAATTAAAAAAAAAACGAATTTTCTACAAAACAATGCATTTTTCAGCCCAGAAATATGAAATTTTAAGAAAAAGGAATTGTTTTAGCCAAATAGAGGCATTTTCCAAACCAAAAAATAATGATTTTCTACAAAATAATATAATTTTCAACGAAAAATTTAATTCTCAACTACGCTAATTTTCGACCAAAAAATAGTTAAATTTTCAACCAAAAAGGATGATTTTTTTACAAAATTGTTCAATTTTCAATAAAATAATAAAAATTTTAACTGAGTAGTTGAATTTCCAACTAAAAAATATAAATTTTCAACGAAAAAGAAATTGTTAAATTATAAGTTAAAAATTAATTTTAACACAAAAAAAGAAACCAATTTTCAATAAAACAGTCAATTTTTTAATCAAACAACTGAGTTTTTAAATAAATAATGAATCTACATCAACAAAAAAGACTTTTCAGCCAATAAAGAAAAGAAAATTCAACTAAAATGTTAAATTTTCAACACAGAAAGATGAATTTTTCACAAAACAGATAAACTTTCAACGAAAAAGATCACTTTTCAACCAAAAAGATTAATTTTCTACCAAAAAGGAGAAAAAAATTCTTCTAAATACAATTCATGTGTCTACTTAATCAAATTTAATTTAAAATGCTTTAAATTTCTAACACTTCCAATAATTTAATTGTTTAATTAATAAAATAGTTTAATTGTTAAATTAAGCATGGTTAATTGTTAACAGTTAAATCTTCAAGTAAAAATATTAATTTTCAAAAATAAAATTAATTTTCTACACACAAAAAATATCAAATTTTCAACAAAATACATGAATTTTCAAATAAAAAAGATTATTTTTCAACCAAAAATTTAATAGTCCAATTTGCAGATGAAAAAAATTAAATTTGCAACCAGAAAAGAACAAATTTTTAACAATTGTGGTAACACCTCAAATCAAGAATAAATAATAATTTGAATCAAACAGTTGCATTTTTAACTCAGAAAAGATGAAATTTCTACCGAAAGAGATGAATTTTCAAACCGAAAAGAAGAATTTTCGACTAAAAAAGATTAATTTTCTACCAAAAATGGAATCGTTAGATTTTCAATTAAGAAACTTAATCTTCAACAAAAAAAAAAAAAAGAATTTTCAATACAATAGTTAAATTTTCATCCAAATAGAAGAATCTTTAGCCAGAAAAACTAATTTTTAACAAAATAATTCAAATTTCAACAAAAATATTAATTTTGAAGTAAAAAGATTAATTTGCTTTTTTGAATTTTTAACTCAAAAAAATAAATTTTGAACCAAAAATGTAATAGTCGCATTTTCAATTGAAAAAATAAATTTTCTGCCACAAAAAAAACATTTTTCGACAAAATATTTAAATTTTTAATGAAAGAGACGAATTTTTAATTCCATATAAGTACCAAATTGAAGTGTGCTTACTATTTCAAGTCGAAATGTATTGAATTTAAAAAAAATAGTTGAATTTTTAACTGAAAAATATAAATTTACAATAAAAAATGGGATAATTAATTTTGCAGATGAAAAATTAATGTTCAATTAAAAGAGAACAAATTTTGAACAAAATATTAAAATCCTCAAATAAAAACAGATTCAATTTAATCAAACAGTTGCAATCATAAAGTGACCTTTTTTGTTAAATTCAACTGTTTTCTGTTTAAAATTAAAATCTCTACATAGTTGAAATATCAGTTATTAAATTTTTGGTGGAGAATTAATCTTTTGTGTCGAAAAATAATTTTATTAACTGTAAATTAAGGTATTCCATTTTTCAAGTTACAAATTCAGCAAGTTGGTTGAAAATCAATATATTTTCTTGTGAAAAATTCTTCTTTTTTGGTAGAAAATCAATCTACTTGGCGCAAAATTAATTTTTTTGTACAATTCAACTTTTTGGTTCATGATTGAGTCTTTTGACTAATTTGTCAGTGATCGAATCCGCATTATTTGAATCACTGAATATTGACTTCGATTCAGTCATTTTTTATTGATTCAAATTTAGCGTCCAAAGAATCAGAAATGATTAAAAGGGCATTTTGAACCTAGCATCTTCTAAAAAACCAGATCCGGGCTCACCAGTTTTTGGAAGGATGCTGAGAATCTTATCGAATTTTTCGTCCCACGAGTGACCTGGTTTTGTGGATTTGAATAATAAATGACATTGGCAAAGAAGAGGATGAGGAAGAGGCAGTGGGTGTCATTTGGGTTGTCAAGGTTGTAAAGGAGAGCGAAAGTCAAATAAAAATGAAATTGTTGAGGTGATAGTGAATTTGAATTTTCAAGTATGAGAAGAATGTGGCGAGTTGAAGACAAAGACAAAAAAACGACAAAAACAAAGCAAAAGACAAAAGAGTTGTGATAAGGCATTGTCTTGTATTAATTGTACCTTTCTTGGACAGGCTTCTAGGAGCATATAGACATTGAGATTGTCCTCGAAATAGTGATGCATCTGGACGACATTGACATGATTCAGCTCCTTGTGTATCATGACCTCTCTTGCAATCTACGAATCAAAAAGACCATAAAACGTTAATAGTTAATAAAGAGTGATTAACCAAGACTCCATACTACATACTTTCGTTTCTTTCTAAACATTAGGAATGAACCAAAACGATTTTAAACTACTTCGGTTATAAATAAATCAGTAGCCTATAGATTAGGTAGTTTTGTGAAATTATTTTAATCTGAATTTAAAAACAAATTTCATGACACGTTTCCTTTTTCAAATTACCAAATAAGAAATGCTTTCTGTCTATATTACTAGAGAAAGTCTTTATCCAAAGCCAATTTAACGGCTTTCAAATGAATCAATAATTACTAAAAGCCTTTGATCGAAATATGATCGAACACTGATCACAGACTAATTGAAATCTGATCTTAATCTCATTGAAAACTGATCAAAATCTGAACAAATTCAGATCGAACACTGACCTTAATCTGATTGAAATCTGATCACAAAATGTTGGAAATCTAATCGATAACTGATCGAAATCTGATAAAAATCCAATCAAAATCGGATTTAAATCTGATAAAAAACTGATCGAAATCTGGTTGAAAACTGATTGTATTCTGATAGAAATCTAATCAAAATAGGAATGAAAACTGTTCGATATCTGATTGTAAACTGATCGAAGTTGATAGAAATCTGTTTGAAAACTGCATGATCGAAAACTAATCAAAATCTGAAAGAATTGGAATCGCAATGTAATCTTAAAAAAAAAAATTGATTAGCATTCCGAACTCGAAAGTTCATTGCCTCACTACCCGATTCGGGTAGTGTTTCTAGGTGGATAAATACTACCAGTGTGGGTCCACCACACCCACGACGGGTCAACACCACGCAGTATTCCCCGAACGGTCACCCATCCAAGTACAAACCGCGCCCAACGCTGCTTAACTTCAGTGATCTAATGGGAACTGGTGTTTTCAGCGTGGTATCGCCGTTGACGATGTAATCTTAAACTGACCAAAATCTGATCAAGATCTGACCGAAATCTGATTGAAAACTGATCGAAGTCTGATTTAAAACGGATTGAAAACTGACTGCAATCTAATCGCAATCTGATTACAAACTTTTCGAAATCTTATAATATCCTGATCGAAATCTGATCGAAAATTGCCCAAAATATGATAGAAATCTGATTCAAATCTGATCGTAAACCGTTTGAATTCTAATCTAAATCTGATCGAAAACTAATTGGGAACTAATCGGAAACTGATCGAAGACTGATCAAAATGTGACTGAAAACTCACAGAAGTCTGATTAAAATGTGACCAAAAACTGGTCGTAATATGATCACAAACTGATCGAAATCTGCTCAAAATCAGATCGAAATCTGATTGAAAACTGATCAAAGTTGATCGAAATCTAATCTAAAACTGATCGAAATCTGATCTAAAACTGATCGAAATCTGATCTAAAACTGATAGAAATCCGATCGAAATGTAATGGAAAACTGATCGTAATATGATCAAAAACTGATCGAAAAGTGACCGAAATCTGATCAAAATCTGACTGAAATCTGATTGAAAACTATAAGCGAAGTCTGATTTAAAACTGATTGAAAACTGATCGGAAATTGATCAAGATCTTATCGAAATCTGATAGAACTTCGTTCAAAATCTTACTGAAACCTGATCGAAATCTGTTCACAAGCTGTTCAAAATCTAATAATATCCTGATCGAAATCTAATCGAAAAATGACCAAAATCTGATCGAAATCTGATTCCAATCTGATCGCAAACCATTTGAATTCTGATCGAAATATGATCGAAATCTGATCAAAATCTAACTAAAAACTGATAGAAATCTGATCAAAATATGATCGAAGTGTGATCAAAAACTGTTGTTTATATGAACAAAAGCTGATCGAAATCTGATCAAAATCTATTCGAAATTGGGTCGAAAGCAGAACAAAATCTTATGGGAATCTGAATAAAATCTTATCGAAATTTGTGATCAAAAACTGATTGTAATATGATCAACAACTGATCGAAATCTGATCAAAGCTGATCGAAACCTGATCATAATCGTACTGAGAACTGATTGAAATCTGATCGAAATCTGATCCAAATTTGATCGAAATGTGATAAAAAATTGATCGTAATATCAACAAAAACTGATCGAAATCTGTTGGAAATTTGAATGGAATCTGATCGAAAACTGATCGAAAACTGATCGAAAGCTGATCGATATCTGATCAAAAACTGATCGTAATATGATCAACAACTGATCGAATCTGATCAAAGCTGATCAAAATTAGATCGAAATCTGACTGAAAACTGATTGAAAACTGATTGAAATCTGATCGAAATCTGATCCAAATTTGATCGAAATGTGATCAAAAATTGATCGTAATATCAACAAAAACTGATCGAAATATGATCAAAATCTAATCAAAATCTGGACGAAAGCTGATCAAAAATTGTTCGAAATCTGTTGGAAATTTGAATGGAATCTGATCGAAAGCTGATCGATATCTGATCAAAAACTGATCGTAATATGATCAACAACTGATCGAATCTGATCAAAGCTGATCGAAATCTGATCAAAATCAGATCGAAATCTGATTGAAAACTGATCAAAGTTGATCGAAATCTGATCAAAATCTGACTGAAAACTGATAGAAATTGATTGATAGAAACTGATCAAAATTTAATCAAAAACTGATCGTAATATGATCAAAAACTGATCAAAATGTGATCAAAATCGTACTGGATACTGATAGAAATCTGATCGAAATCAGATCAAAATCTGGTCGAAAGCTGATCAAAATCCGTTCGAAAGCTGATGGAAACCTGTTCGAAATCAGGTGGAAATCCGAATGAAATCTGATCAAAATCTGATCGTAATATGATCAACAACTGATCGAATCTGATCAAAGCTGATCGAAACCTGATCAAAATCAGATCGAAATCTGATTGAAAACTGATCAAAGTTGATCGAAATCTGATCAAAATTAGATCAAAATCTGACTGAAAACT
Source organism: Andricus quercusramuli (assembly GCA_932178445.1). Lineage (NCBI taxonomy): Eukaryota > Metazoa > Arthropoda > Insecta > Hymenoptera > Cynipidae > Andricus > Andricus quercusramuli. Next base: position 25,029 of record CAKNXH010057551.1, on the reverse strand, counting down.
GATAGAAATCTGATCGAAATTTAATCAAAAACTGATCTAATATGATGAAAAACTGACCAAAATGTGATCAAAATCGTACTGGATACTGATAGAAATCTGATCGAAATCTGATAAAAATCTAATCAAAAATGGATCGTAATATGAACAAAAACTGATCGAAATCTGAACCAAATCTGCTCGAAATCTAGTCGAAATCTAGTCGAAATCTGATTAAAATCTGATGGAAACCTGAATGAAATTTGTTCGAAATCTGATCAAAGCTGACCGAAATCTGATCGAAATTCGTTCAAAATCTGATGGAAATCTGATTGAAAAATGATCGAAAACTGATCAACATCTGGCTGAAAACTGATACAAATCTGATTGAAATGTCATCAAAAACTGATCGAAATATGATCAAAAACTGATCGAAATATGATCAAAATCAGATCGAAATCTGATTGAAAATTGATCGAAAATTTATCGTAAACTTATCAAAATCAGAACGAAATCTGATTGAAAACTGATCAAAGTTGACCGAAATCTGAATGAGATTCAAAAAAATTTACTTTTTAAGTGGGCACCCTGATGTATAGAGTTATATAAGTTCAAAAGATCGAAAAAATGACAATAACCAACCTTTTGCATATGAATTTTTTGCATTCGATTCTTGGGGATGATTTTGCACGCATACTGCTTTCTTGTAGAGATGTCGGTGATTAAATAAACTTTTGCAAAGCCACCCTGAAATAAAAAAAAAAAAAACAGTATTATTATTTCACATTCTAGGTTACACTTATGAATTAATGCATAATGTAAAATGCATCGGTTTTTTACATTTTTAAATCAAGGACTCTTCCAAATTAGTAAAATGTTTCGAAAAATAAATAAAATATAATAAAACCGACGGAACGTGAAAACGTTTTAATTAAAAGCTTATCACAAGAATGGAAATTTTCAACCTTTAAAAGCGTTCCAATATTAAAACAATTCTAAATTGGAAGCATTTAAAAATTAACTTTCAAAATTGGGTAATTTCAATCATAAAGAATTCGAAATTAATCAATTTTAACTTATAAGTAATCAAAACCTTCCATAGATTTTCAAGCTCAAAATTTCTTAATCAGACTTTTTATAAAAAAAAATAAATCTGTTGGAAAATTGATCAATTACGATTCAAAACATTTAAAAACTCAATTTCAAATTGAAAGGGGAACCTCCCTACAGTGGATAATGATTAATGACTAATTAATGACTAATGTACATAAAATAATTAATTAAATTAATATTGAGGAAATCATATGTATTAATAAATTAAAAAAGAGTTCATCATTTTAGGTATATTTGTATTTTTAATTAATGATTATCTACTGTAGGTTCATTATCCACCGTAGGATTTTGTCTCCTACACCTCGGTAGAAAGACTCTATATTTTGCAAAATTACTAAAACAATTTTTAAACTTCATTACAAAAAAAAACCTTGTTAAACAAATTTAGCATATCCTTGTCTCTTCAACGAGGCGAGAATCTGGATCTGACTTTTATAAATTCCTAGACGACGCGAATGCCATGAAGAGGGAGTTCGGGACGAATGCCAAAAGCCGCAAAAATATCTTTAGACGTTGCGAAAACTCAACTATATATCGTCGATTTCATTATTATTATTTGTAAAACGTCTGGCGGCTTTCGAGTCCAGATAATAATACAAAGTTCGTGAATAGAAACCATGCCATACATTCAAAATATTCAAGTTTAAAGAATTATTTTTCTATTCAAAAATTCATCTTTTTTTTAAAAATATAAATGCCCTGACTTTCCCTAACTTTTCCCTGAATGATTCTTCATTTTCGCTGAACGTTTAAAAATTTTCTTCAAGGTACAAAAACAATTTTACACCTAGGAGATTAATATAATGTTTATGCAAAAAAAAGGATTTTTGTATTTTTAAAAAAATGTTATAAGAGGTCACCCACAAATTATGTAAGGCATACGTGTAATAGCTGAATTTTCAACCAAATATTTAAGTTTTCAACTAAAAAAAATCAATTTTTAAACAAACATTAAAGAATTAAATTTTCAGTAGAAACAAGTAATTTTCAACTAAGGAAAAAGGAATTATTAATTAAATAGCTGAATTTTTAACCAAATTGACGAATCTTCGATGAAAAAGGATGAATTTTCAACGAAAAGTGCAATAGTTAATAATTGAACAAAAAAATCTTTCAATTTTCAATCAAAAACAGTTGAATTAAAACAAAAAATATAAATTTTCAACAAATTAGTTGAATCCTTAACCAAAACAGACTAATTTTCCAGCCAAAAAGAGAAATTGTCAACACAAGAGTAGAATCTTTAATCAAGAAAGATTTTTCAGTCAATGAAAAAAATCTCATCAAAAATGTTGAAATATCAAACTAAAAATATAAATTTTCTGCCCGAATAATTGATTTTTCAGCAAAAACAAAAGTTTTTAACTAAATAAATCAATTTTCAACTAAAAAATTTAATTTTCAAGCAAAAATAGAATAATTAAAATAATACAAAGATAAATTTTCATAGGAAGAGATTAAATTTTAGCCAAAATTAAAATAATTGAATTTTCAGTTAAATAAATGAATTTTTAACGAAGTAGTTGAAATTTCACTAAAAAAGAAACGACTTTTGAACTTTAAAAAAAATTAATTTTGAACTAAAAGAGGTAAATTTTCAAACGAAAATCAAAAAGTTACGTTTTCAGTTGGAAAAATTAATTTAAAAAAAACGAATAATGAAA
>CAKNXH010057550.1:92616-111229 GCA_932178445.1 Andricus quercusramuli | reverse complement strand
AAAAATGAAAAATCGATGGAACGATGCAAACCTTTCCTTATATTGAGCCTCGAGTCTTTTCAATTTTCGATTATACTCCGGATGTGTCCCGTCTTTCAACTGTTGTAATTGCTTCTTCAGACTAGCGAGCTTATCCTGGTAAACCCTGTAAATTATTGTTAATTATTTATAACCAAAATAATTAATTAAAAGATTTACAGTAAAAGGGTGGCTACAAAATCCCAAATAGTTAAATTTTCAAATAACGAGATTAATTTTCTACCAAAACGGACGAGTTTTCAACCAAGTAGAAACATTTTTAATCAAAGACATTAATTTTTAACTGTAATGATGGACCTTAAACAAAAAAAACTTAATTTTTACATTTAATTACTCAATTCAAAATATTACGAAAGACATTAGTAATTTTTACATTCTCATTCTAATGAGAAGGTATTAATTTTATGTAAAATTTTACATCGTCGGTTTTCATCAAATCTCCACGTTTTGAGACCTCCTGAGTCAGGAAAAACGATTTTTTTACTTACTGTTCCTTAATTTCTGTATATTCTGATTTTCCCATATCTGTTTCACTCGCTTCTTCAGTATCTGAAAGTATAATTTTTATGTTCAGCAAATTGTAAAAAATCAAACTGAGTATTTTTTTTATTTACATACGGTAGAAATGACTAATTTGAAATTATATTGCAAGATATTCTCCAATAACTCATCACCATCCAATAATTAAATAAATAAATAATACTAAAAACATAAATAATCATTTCCTGCATTTCTTCCTGAATGCCATACATTTGAATAATAATTAAAACGACTTTTTATTCTAGCTTTATATACTTTAAATTTAGTGCATTTTACATATTAACAGTTTGAATAGAAGATATTTTCCAGGTGAGTAAAACCCTGTAAAAACAGGGAAAATAAGGAGATTTTTCATGAAAGAAGGGAAATATTTTCTTTTCAGTACACTTGTAACGCTTTAAATTCCTGTTTTCAAGTGAAAATATTGTATTTTCAACAAGATACATGAATTCTTGCCCTTTCGACAAAAAAAAAAAAGATTTTTCAACAAAATGCATAAAATTTCAAACAGATAGTTGCACTTTCAACTAGAAAAGATGAATTTTCAAACAAATAGATGAATTTTCAACTAAAAAAGATAAAATTTTAAACAAAAATTGAATAGTTAAATTTCCAACCAAAGAGATGAATTTTCAATAAAAATTGTGAATCTTCAACTAAAAAATTTTACTAACATTATAACTAATTTAACTAAAGAATTTTCAACTAAAATGATGAAGCTTTAACGGGAATAGTTGAATTTTCAACCAAAAAGATTGATTTTCAGCTGAAAGATTAATTTTCAACCAACAAAAAATATTTTCTACAAGAAAAAAAACGAACTTCTAACTAAAAGGTGTATTTTCAGAATAAAAATTAATATTAACCTAAAAAAGATAAAATTTCAGTTATAAAAAATAATTAAAACACGAATCTTCAACAAAATAGTTCAATTTTTAACCAAAGAGATGAATTTCCAATAAAAATAATGAATCCTCTCACAAGACAATGAATCCTCTAACAAAACAATGAATTTTTAAGATAAGAGCTTTACTTTAATCCACTGTATAGTGAAATTTTCAATAAAAAATACGAATTTTCAACTAAAAAGATAAGTTTTCAACAAAAAATGTAATAGTTAAATTTTCAGTTGAAAAAATTAATTTTCAGCAAAACAGTTAATTTTTCAATCAAAGAGATGAATTTTCTTCAAAAGCTATGAATTATCAACTAAAAGTTGAATTTTCAGTTGAAAAAAAAAAACAATTTTCAACAAAATAGTTTAATTTTCAAAAAAGAATGAATTTTTCATAAAAATAATTAAACTTCTACCAAAAGAATGCATTTTCAAGATAAGAGTTTAACTTTTAAACAAGTAAGTAGTGAAATTTTCAACAAAAAAAATGAATTTTCAACTAAAAAGATAAATTTTCAACAAAAATTTCCATAGTTAAATTTTTACTTGGAAAAATTAATTTTCAGCAAAAAAAAAAAATTTCAGCAAAACAGTTAAATTTTCAATCAAAGAGATGAATTTTCTTTAAAAATTATGAAATATCAACAAAAGGTTAAATTTTTAGTAAAAAAAATAGTTTTCAACAGAATAGTCGAATTTTTAATTCAGGAGAACAAAAATGGGAAAATTAATTTTTAACAAAAGAGTTTAATTTTCAAACACAGTGATGAATGTTCAGTTATAATAGTTGAAATATTAACCAAGAAGATTAATTTTGTATCAAAAAGGCGAATTCTCAACAAAAAACGTGAATTTTCAACTAAAAAAGATAAACTTTAAATCAACAATTGAAAATGTAAGTTTTCAGTGAAAAAAAAATTAATTTTCAACAACAACAAAAAAACGATTTTGCAACAAAATAGTTGAATTTTCAATCTAAGAGATGAATTTTTAATAAAAGTTATGAATCATCCACTGAAAAAATTAATTTTTAAAAAAGAGTTAAATTTTCAAATGCAGTCATGAATTTTTGACTGGAATAGTTTATTTCTGAACTAAAAAGATGAACTTTTTAACTAAAATGATGAATCTTTAGCTGGAATATTTAAATTTTCAACAAAACAATGAATGCTCAACCAAGAAGATTAATTTTCTACAATAAAAGACGATTTTTTAACAAATTACATTAATTTCCAACCAAATAGTTGAATTTTCAAAGAGATGAATTTTCGATAAAAATTATGAATATTCAACCAAAGCGATGAATTTTTAATAAAAATTAGGAATCTTCAACTAACAAAATTTCGACTGGAATAGCTTATTTTTTCTCCCCCCCCCCCCCCCCCCCCCTGCAACATTCGGTACTGCGTGGTTTATGGAAGGCCCCTCACTGACATTTCATGTATTTTGTTGAAAATTCGTTCTTTTGGGGGTGAAGAATTAATCTTTCTATTTTAAAAATCAATCATCTGGGTTAAAATTTATTTATTTTGTGTTGTATATTTTTGGACTTATTCTTTTCAGTAAACAGTTTTCTATTTTCTGGTCATGCGATTTTTTTTTAACACCCAAGTGTAAAACCACGTGGCTCGGACTCAGAACTCCCCCACCCACCATGTAGACCAATGTCGCCATTCGTCGAACCTCCCCACCCCCCAAAGAAACCACGTGGTTGATAAAAGATGATTTTTTACAAAATACCTAAATTTGCAAACAAATATTTGAATTTTTTACAAAAAAATATGGAACATTTAAATTATCAGTTGAAAAAATTAATTTTCACCAAACAAAAAACGAATTTTTAAAAAATAGTTGAATTATCAATCAAAATTATAAATCATTTTAAACAAAAGAGAAAAAAAATGAATTTTCAACTAGAATAATGAAACTTTAACTGAAATAGTTTAATTTTTAACCAAAAATATTAATTCTCATGCAAAAAGATTAATTTTCTACAAAAAAAAAAAGATACATTTTTAACAAAATACATGATTTTTCATCTTAAAAAGATAAACTTTAAACCAAAAATTAAATGGTAAAATTTTCAGTCAAAAAATTGGATTGTAAACTAAACAAACAAGTTTCAATAAAATTATGAATTTTTAACTTAAATAGTTCAATTTACATTAAAAAATATGAATTCTCAACTAAAAAGATTAATTTTCTATACAAAAAATACGAATTTTCAAAGAAACATGAATTTTCATCTAAAGAAGATAAATTTTCAACTAAAAATTGAACTGTTAAATAAATGAAAAGAACATCATCATTTATGTTATAAGTTGAAGGAAAAAATAGGCACGCTCTCGAAAAAAACATCCCTGACTGTAAAAAATTCCCTGACGATTCCAGGGTTTTCAGGTTTCCCAGGTAAGTGAACACCCCAAAAATACAGAGTTCTGAAAAGAAACAAAGTAAAAATCAGCAAATAAAAATGGAATACCTTCATCGCTTTCATCCTGCTCTCCGACATCTCTGTTGTCATCCATATATTCCTCATTTTCCTCGTCCATCTCAAAATCATCTTGACCGTAAGCCGTCGAAAAAGGCGACCCTTGATACGACATTTTTTAATTAAATTAAAAACTATTCTAAATTTACGCTGTAATAAATATTAATGCATCGATGAAAATACTGTCAACACTTATTGATAATGCTATAAACTGACAACTGACTGAACTGACAACACTGACTCCATTTTTTTAAGGTTATGTGTTGCCAACACCGCGCTCGCGTTGGGCCACCGTCAATTTTTGAAACTAAGAGTTACTCTTAAGATACTGCCGAAATCTACATAATTGATAAAATTCGAATTTCTATTTTGCTGCCATTTTTGAAATTTTATTATTCAATAATCTAGAGTTCGCAGACGTATGCTTCATCTAGGTTTATGTTCTTTATTATTTTCTTAGAAGTCCCAGCAAGAAGTATTCATTACGTGAAGAAAACTCAGCAAAATATCATCAGTCGGTAGGCACATTTCCACACGATAACTGATATCTGTTATACCGACCAACCAATATCAGTGCCCTCTGTTACGTCCCAAGCGCTGCAATCTATGATTGTCTTGTAGAGCAGCACGCTGATACGTCGAAAGGAGAGGATTCGTTACCTGTCGTTGAATGGTTGAAACCATTAGCCGCGAAAATAGGTCAGGTTTAAATAAATGATGACACTGAACACTGTATTTATCCTTGTAATAAAATCAATTATTTTATTATTAAATTTTGGTAGACGTGGCTGATATTCGATGAACAAACACAAAAGTAAGCTTAACACTTAACATTTCGGCACAGCCGAACACAAACGCACGGATCGCAATCACGAAAGTGAGGTTACGTTACCTCCGAGATTCTAAAAGTTTCTAAGTCCGAGATTTGTACAATAATCAAAGATACTAAAGTCGCAGGTTCAAGCTTGAAAAGGGCGCGCGCCGAGATACAATATTCTGAAGTTTTCGTGCTCTGCATCTATATTTAAAAGCTCGTTTAAGGTGGGATTTATCCCTACTTTTAGCGTTTACCCAATCGGAATGCTGACGTCACTCAATTTTAGTGCCGAATAACCAATCATAAATGAGGTCACTTTGCTCCTCCTACTGGTATTAGGAAATTAAAGTGAGTGACAGTTCAAGGATTTGGGTCCAAAGGTCGATTTCTCAACAGGCCGCACGTCAATCACTGTGAGTGACGGTTTCCTGTTTGAGAGTCCAAGGGTCGCTTTTTATGGCGTCTGGCTGGCGCCATGAGACCCATTATCGATACTAAAAATAGCTCAAGATCTCGAGTTTCTAACCTTAAATTCACTTTAGACAGTGAAACTGCGCAGTACTATAACAAGTACATAACTAAATTGAAATTCGATACCATAATTGAATCTTAGTTCTCTCACTTGAAATAAACCTATCATTTTCGTTGATATTCATATATTAATAATAATCATCTTAATAATTGTTCATTTCTTGCCTATTCTGATTTGTTTTAGGCTCTTAGAACTTTTCCATTCGAGAAGCTTCTAGTCTAGAGAGTATCTAATAAAAGGGTCTTAGCACCCTGAAACTTTAATTCTCAAAACGGCGCATGCCGTTACACCCTCTCGTCACTTCTTTCATGCATGTGGCGGGTGTAGTGTGTAAACCACTATCGCTACAATCGCATCGCGCATCATGGCGTCAACCGAGTTGTGCGTGTGTCACCGTGGACATTAAATGAGAGCCAAATCTTGTTTTTTCACTCATCTCCGGGCATCTGTTGCAATTTCAAGCCTGGCTTCTCGAAGTTAATAAAACACAGGTGAGAGATAGATTGAATTGTGGAAAGTAGCAGTTTGTCACGTGACCGATTTTCGATTTACGAGTATGGGACTCTACCGCCGCCACTGTCGCCGCCGCCGCCGTTGAAGCCCCAGACGAGGGAGTTGCGCCTTGGCGGCGAAATGTCCTCCAAGATCGATCGTTCCTCGACGTTTCTCGTCCTTCCAAAATCCCTCTTTCGAGCCCGGAAATCCGCCCGCAAACCTTCCTATCCCTTCAAGTCCACTGCAGAGTGATTATCTGCTTGCGAGGCATTTTTCCTTCTTTTTCATCCGATACTTGACTCGACAGAAGCTCCTTGTCATGGCGGCGACCGCGAAATTTCCTAGCGAGCGAGAGGCACAGCAAACGCGTCAAAACTCGCGTTAGCCTCGAATTCTCCGATTTCGTGCGTTTCGTTTTATTTCTCGTTCTGAACTTCGGTTCCGTATTGCGGACGAAAAGTCGAGTGTTTATTTGGCAGGTGCTCGTATTCGAGACGTTATAGACCCGAAAACTCTGAATTTCTCTAGATCAATTCAAACTCAGAGTTTTGCTGATAATATATTAGTTTACGGAGTGGCTAAACCTACGCGAAGTGAAAAAAGTTGGGTGGTTTAATGCCAGCTGTCTGAAATGTATTTAGATTTAGGATTCTTGTTTTCAAGGTTTTTTTGAAGTTCTCAGAAATTGAGGAAACTGGACTTTCGGCTCGGGGTACAATAATAATATTATACAATGTAAGTAATTAAAAATTACACACACACACAACATTCTTAATAAATTACATACATTTTCAACCAAATAATTGGATTTTAAACTGAGAAAATTATGTTTCTACCAGAAAAGAATAAATCTCAACAAAAACCAAGTAATTGCATTTTAAAACAAAAGAAGATAATTTTTCTACTAAAAAGAAGAATTTTCAACAATTTACATAAATTTTTAACCATCTAATTGAATTTTCCACCAAAAAGATGAATTCTCAGCCAAAAAAATACAAATTTAATCAAATAATTGGATTTTTACTAAGAAAATTAATTTTCTCCCGGAAAAGAAGAATTTTCAACAAAATACATACATTTTTAACCAAATAATTGAATTTCCAACCAAAAATGTTTTCTCCCAGAAAAGAAGAATTTTCAAAAAAATACATCAATTTTTAACCAAAAAGGTTAGTTTTCTCCCAGAAAAGAAAAACTTTCAACTACATAAATCAATTTTTAATGAATTAATTGAATTTTTAACCAAGAAGGTTAGTTTTCTCCCAGAAAATAAGAATTTGCAACAAAATACATCAATTTTTAACCCAGTCATTAAATTATAAACCCATGAAGATTAATTTTCTCCTAAAAATGAATTTTTAACAAATTACCTCAATTTTTAACCAAATAATTGAATTTTAACTCCAAGAAGATTATTTTTCTACTAAAAAGGCGAATTTTCAACCAAATAGGTGAATTCTCAACCAAAAAGATTATTTTTCTACCAAAAAAGATGACTTCTCAACAAAATACATCAATTCTTGATCAAATATTTAAATTTTCTGCTAGAAAATAGGAATTTTTAACAAAGAACATACATTTTCAACCAAGTATTTGAATTTTAATCCCAAGAAGATTAACTTTCTAGTAAAAAGTAGAATTTTCAACAAATGATATAATTTTTCAACCAAATAGGTGAATTCTCAACCTAAAACATTAATTTTGTATCACAAATAAGGAATTTTTAACATAAATAAATACATTTTATATCAAATAGGTAAATTTTCAAACTAAACAGATGAATTTTCTACCAAAGAGTTAAATTTTTTAACAAAAAAGATAACTTCTCCATAAAATACATAAATTTTTAATCGAATAATTTATTTTTCTGTCAGAAAATAATATTTTTCAACAAAATTACATAAAATTTCAACGAAATAGGTGAATTCTCAACCAAAAAAATTAATTTTTTACCAAATAGGTGAATTTTCAATCTAAACAGATGAATTTTTTACCAAAAAAGATGAATTCTCTACAAAATATATAAATTTTATCCAAATAGTTGAATTTTACACCAATACTATTAATTTTCTACAAAAAAAAAAGAATTCGAAATAAAATACATAAAATTTCAACCAAATAATTGAGTTTTAAACCAAGAAGATTAATTTGCTAATAGAAATAAAAAATTTCTATAAAACAGTTGAATTTTCTACAGAAAACTTAATTTTCAACCGAAAACATTACGGACAGAAAATCGAGTGTTTACTGGCATGTCCTTGCATTCGACACTTTATAGACCGGAAAACTCTTAATTCCTGTAGGTTAATTCAAACCCAGAGTTTTGCTGGTAATATATTAGTTTACGGAGTGGCTAAACTAAACCTGCCCAAAGTGAAAATAATTTGGGTGGTTTAATGCCGGCTGTCAAAACTTTATTTTGGTTTTGATTTAGGATTCTTGTTTTTAAGGTTTTTCAAGTTCTCAGAAATTAAGGAAACTAGACTTTCGGGGTACAATAATAATATCATACAATGTAAGTAATTAGAAATTACACACACACAAAATTCTTAACAAATTACATAAATTTTCAACCAAATAATTGCATTTTAAACCCAAGAAGATTAATTTTCTACTAAAAAGAAGAATTTACAACCATATAATTGAATTCTCCACCAAAAACATACAAATTTATTCAAAGATTTGGATTTTAAACTAAGAAGATTCAATTTTTCACGATAAAAACAAATTTTTAACAAATTACATAAATTGTTAACCATATCATTGAATTTTCAACCACAAATGAAAAATTTTCAACAAAATACGTAACTTTTCAACCAAATAGTTAAATTTTAAACCAAAAATGATTAATTTTCTACCACAAATAAAGAATTTTTAACAAAATACATAAATTTTAAACCTAATAATTAAATTTTCCGCTAAAAAGATGAATTCTCAACCAAAAACATACAAATTCAATCAAATAATTGAATTATAAACCCAAGAAGATTAATTTTCAACAAATTTCATACATTTTTTACCAGAAGTTGAATTGTTAACAAAAAAGATTAATTTTCTCCCACAAATGAAGACTTTTCTACCAAAAAGTTTAATTTTCCACCATAAAATATGGATCCTCCACAAAATACATACGTTTTTAACCAAATAGGTGAATTTTAACTAAACAGGTGATTTTTGAACCAAAAAGTTACATTTAAAAAAAAAAAAAGAAAAAAAAATACTCAGCTAAATACACAAAATTTTAACCAAATAGTTGAATTTACCATAAAAAGATTATTTTTCTATAAAAAAATATGAGTTTTCCACAAAATACATACATTTCTAATGAAGAAGATTAATTTTCTACCAAAAAAGATGAATTCTAAATAAAATACATCAAATAATAACCAAAGAATTGAGTTTTAAATCAATAAGATTATTTTCTACCAGAAAAAAGAATTTCCAACAAAATACATACATTTTTAACCAAAGAAGATTAATTTTCACTAAAAAGAAGAATTTTCAACACATTACATCAGTGTTTTCAAACTGAACAGACTAATTTTCAACCAAAAAAGATTAATTCTTAACAAAATACATCAATTTTATCAAAATTTCTAACAAATCGAATAATTTTCTACCCAAAAGATGAATGTTCAATAAAATACATGAATTTTTAACCAAATAATTGAATTTTCAATCAAAAAGGTTTTTTCTTCTCCCAGAAAAGAAGAATTTTTATCAAAATACATAAATTTTCAACCAAATAATGGTATTTCCAACCCAAGAAGATTATTATTCTACCAAAAAAGATGAATTCTCAACAAAATTCATACAAATTTGATCAAATACTTGGATTTGAAACTAGATAGATTAATTTTCTACCACAAATTTAAAATTTTCAACAAATTGCATAAAATTTCAACCAAATAATTCAATTTTGAATTTAAAAAAATTGTCTTACCACAAATAAAGAATTTTGAACAAAATACGTACATTTTTAACCAAATAATGGAATTTTATACCCAAGAAGATTAATTTACCACAAAAAATATTAATTTTTACCAAACTATATGAATTTTTAACCAAATAATTGAATTTTCCACCAAACAAGATGAATTCTCAACAAAATACATACAAATGATTGGATTTCAAACTAAGAAGATTAATTTTCTACCAGAAAAGTAGAATTTTCAACAAAATATATACCATTTTAGCTAGATAATTGAATTCTCGACCAAAAAGATTAATTTTCTACCACAAATGAAGAATTTTCAACAAAATACATGAATTTTTAACCAAATAGGTGAATATTTAAACTAAGCAGATGAATTTTCAAACAAAAAGTTTCATTTTCTACCAAAAAGGACGACTTCTCAACAAAATACATCAATTCTTAATCAAAGATTTAAATTTTCTGCCAGAAAAGATGAATTTTCAGCAAAATACATACATTTTCAACCAAATAATTGAATTTTCAACCAAATAGGTTAGTTTTCTCCCAGAAAAGAAGAATTTTCAACAAAATACACAAATTTTTCACCAAATAATTGAATTTTCAACTAAATAATTGAATTTTAATCCCAAGAAGATCAATTTTCTACTAAAAAGACGAATATTCAACAAATGGCATACGTTTTCAACCAAATAGGTGAATTCTGAAACAAAAAGATTAATTTTCTACCACAAATAAGGAATTTTCATGAAAATAATTGAATTTTTAACTAGAATATACCTGAAATTCTAAACGTTTGACTGAACGAAGTCTGTTTTCCCAATTCTGCTTTATCTACAAATATTATTCCAAGTACAAGTTTAAGTAATGCATTATAAGTTTCTTTTGTAACCTATAATTTTTGAAATATAGAAATAAATATTTTAGTACTGTTTCTAGTTTACAAAGCCACCAGTACAAATTTCGTGCATTTGAACGTTCAGAACCTCAAGTACATTCAACCAGAAAGATTAATTTTCAAGCAGTCTGCACAATGGATATGATGTTAGTTCAAATTTTATTTTATAATTTTTATTTTCTATGTTTTTCATAATTCTAACATTTTTAATTAAATATCTAGTTGAATTTGTATACCAAAAAGATTAATTTTCTATCTAAAAAGATGAATTTTCCACATAAAATGTAATAGTTCATTTCAACAACAAATATTTTAATTTAAAATAAAAAACCGTTGAATTTAACCAACAAAGATGAAATTTCAAGTTAAAGATTCATCATTTTAGACGGAAATTCATCTTTTTGGTTGAAAATAAAACTAATTGGTTAAAATTTAAACTGTTTTGTTAAAAATTAATCTTTTTGATTTAAAATTCATCTATTGAAGTTAAAGACTTATCAGTTTAATTGAAAACTCATCACTTTGGTTGAAAATTCTTTTTTTTTTTTTTTTAATGGATTATTTTAACAGAGAAATTGTTTATTCAACAACTAGTTCCCAGATTAATTTTACCTAAATATGTAGTGATTTCAAGTATAAGAAGATAAAATAAACATTTGTTCGAATTATTTGTTAAAACTTTTTTAATTCAACATATTAATTGAATCCTTAGAAACTGAAAGAAACGTTATTTATAATAAACTCGCGAAACTGTATACATATAAAGAGTAGATTGTTTTAAAAATTGCGAAATATTTTGATGGCTCCATACTATGAAAAATTATACCTGTAATTGTCATTGAATTTTTTTCGAAGATTTGATTAGACACCCTGTATTAAATTTCCGTACAATTACTGCGAGTTATTTGTTTCATTTGCGAATTTCCAAAAATTACGTACGCGAATGAAGAATCTCCCCTCCTACCGTAAAAAATCGTTACAAAATCTCTCGACCTCTCCCCCCTTGAGCTATTACGTAATTTAAGTCCGTTCCCTAATTCAGTTTACCTTTTTTTCAGACAGTCAAAAATGAACAAACGTAGAAGAACTTCGTCCGTAGCTAGTCGTGGGACAGAGGATGATCCGGACGAGACTCAGCCTGAGCCTACCAAGAGGCGGAAAAAGCTTGATCCCGTAAGCTACCGATTTTTTGGAACCTCTCTTTGACTTTTCTTGTTCTTAAGACACTCGCAGGCCTCACAGACTGGTCCGGTCAATTCAGTTGAGGTCCCTAAAGTTCCCTATTTTCAAGATTTGGTCCCTATGCAACCCATTATTCAACTTTTAAAAATTTTAATTAATTTTTGTTTTAAAGATCTTCTCCTTTCGCTCCGCTGGAAATCGCCCAAAAAAGCTCTTTTTCTCTCGGTTCTCTGAAAAGACGTTAAGTATTTTCTGTTATCTTCTAATGATAATACAGATTCCTTGAAAAATTTGATCTGTACCATCTAGAAAAATAATGCGTGTATTTCTGAAAAAAGTTTCTTCTCTCGTTCTCACTAGTAGCTTAATGGTAAAGCACCTGATCGATTTTCAGAATAAAAAATTAATTAGAATAATTTTTAATTTATATCTCCAACTAGTCTGAAAATACGTAAAAAAATTCTGTTATTCTCTGATAATAATACAGATTCCTTGACAAATTTAACTTGTTTCATCTAGCAAAATAATGCGTGTATTTTCTGAAAAAAGTTGCTTCTCTCGATCGATCTAGTAGCTTAATGGAAAGTTCTGAGTTTAGATTCCCAGCGGAGTGAAAGGAGATCTTTTTGAGAAAAATTAACAAAAATAGTTTTTAATTCATATCTCCATCTAGTCTGAAAAGAAGTTAGCAATTTCTGTTATTCTCTTATGATAATACGGATTCCTTGAAAAATTTAACTTTTACCGTCTAGAAAAATAATGCGTGTATTTTCTGAAAAAAGTTTCTTCTCTCGATTTCTCAAGTAGCTTAATGGGAAAGCACTCGACCGGCAATCGAAAGTTCTGAGGTTCGATTCCCAGCGGAGCGAAAGGAGAAGATCTTCTTTCAGAAAAAAAGTAATTAAAATAATTTTCAATTGATGTCTCCATTTAGTCTGAAAAGACGTTTAAAATTTCTATTATTCCCTGATGATAATACGGATTCCTTGAAAAATTTAAATTGCATCACCTAGAAAAATAATGCGTGTATTTTCTGAAAAAAGTTTCTTCTCTCGACTTCTCTAGTAGCTTAATGGGAAAACACTCGACCGGCAACCGGAAGTTAGGAGGTTCGATTCCCAGCGGAGCGAAAGGAGAGGATCTTTTTCCAGAAAAAAATCAATTAAAATAATTTTCAATTCATGTCTCCATCTAGTCTGAAAAGACGTGAACAATTTCTGTTATTCCTTGTGTATTTTCTGAAAAAAGTTTCTTCACTCGATCTATCTAGCAGCTTAATGGGAAGTTCTGAGTTTCGATTCCCAGCGGAGCGAAAGGAGAAGATCTTGTTTTGGAAAAAAAGTAATTAATAGTATATTGAGCAACGAGTGCAGGAAGTCACCGATTGCCCACGAGTGCGATGTTGGGCGCACGAGCGAGGCAAGTGCGCACACCCGCACGAGTGGGCAATTGGTGGCCCCGCACGAGTTACTCGTACTTTTTTTTGTTATAAGTGCGAAAGGGGGGGGGGGGGGGGGGGAGCCCCCCTGCCAGAAGAAATGATCTACAAGGAACATACAGAAAGTAATTCAATCAATAACACAAAGATTATGTAAAAATTTTTGTACTTGATTTTTCAAGAAGTAGGTTTTCAGTAGCTTCTTTGGCACTTTTTACAAGTTCCGGAGTTCATTTTGCTCTTTTTTCACAATGCACGATTGCACCACGAACGCATCTACTCTTATACAATAGGTTATGTAGCTATTAAAAATAATAGAAGCTTTGGATTCCCCGAGTTTAGACTCATTCTTTTTAATACCAATAGGTGGCGGCAGCTTCCATTGCCGTGAAGTAATATATTTTTTGCGTGAAAAAATAATCAAGGACATCTAAGAAACGAAGTTTAGCACACTGCAGTAATGATTTGGTGGGGAATTCAGCATTTCGCGGTTGCTAAACAGACGTGCAAAGTAGCATTTCTCATGCACGTATAACAATCATTTTTAATTCATATCTCCATGTAGTCTGAAAAGACGTTAAAAATTTCTGTTATTCCCTGATGATAATACGAATTCCTTGAAAAATTTAAATTGCATTATCTAGAAAAATAATGCATGTATTTTCTGAAAAAAGTTTCTTCTCTCGATCTCTAGTAGCTCAATGGGAAAGCACTCGACCGGCAATCGAAAGTTCTGAGGTTCGATTCCCAGTGGAGCGAAAGGAGAGGATCCTTTTTCAGAAAAAAATTATTTAAAATAATTTCCAATTCATGTCTCCATCTAGTCTGAAAAGACGTGAACAATTTCTGTTATTCTCTGATGATAATACAGATTCCTTGAAAAGTGTAACTTGTACCATCTAGCAAAAGAATGCGTGTATTTTCTGAAAAAAGTTCCTTCTCTCGATCTCTCTAGTAACTTAATGGGAAAGCACCCGACCGGCAATCGGAAGTTCTGAGGTTCGATTCCCAGCGGAGCAAAAGGAGAGGATCTTTTTCCAGAAAAAAAAATAAATTAAAATAATTTCTAATTCATATCTCCATCTAGTTTCAAAAGGCGTTGAAAATTTCTGTTCTTTACTGATGATAACAGACTCCTTGAAAAATTTATCTTGTATCATCTAGCAAAATAATGCGTGTATTTTCTGAAAAAAGTTCCTTCTCTCGATCTCCCTAGTAACTTGATGGGAAAGCACCCGACCGGCAATCGGAAGTTCTGATATTCGATTTCCAGCGGAGCGAAAGGAGAGGATCTTTTTCCAAAAAAAAATATGAATTAAAGTAATTTCTGATTCATATCTCCATCTAGTCTGAAAAGAAGTTAAAAATTTCTGTTATTCTTGGATGATAATACAGATTCCTCGAAAAATTGATTAACCACCTGGCAAAATGATGCATGTATTTTCTGAAAACAATTTTCTTCTCTCGATTTCCCTAGTAGCTTAATGGGAAATGACCCGACCGGCAATCGGAAGTTCTGAGGTTCGATTCCCCGCGGAGTGAAAGGAGAGGATCTTTTTCCAGAAAAAAATATGGATTAAAGTAATTTCTGATTCATATCTCTATCAAGTCTGAAAAGACGTTAAAAATTTATGTTATTCACTGATGATAACAGATTCCTTGAAAAGTGTAACTCGTACCATCTAGCAAAATAATGCGTATATTTTCTGAAAAAAGTTTCTTCTCTCGATCTCTCCAGTAACTTAATGGGAAAGCACCCGACCGGCAATCGGAAGTTTAAATTATTGTTTAAACAAATTAACCAAAAAAAATTCTTTTTGCTTTCATTTCCCTTGCATAATTTCAGGCTCCTTTAAGGCTCCTGAAATATCGACAACTCATTAACGACTAATTTGGGCCCGCAGTCCCAAATTTAGAGCTGGAATATATATTTTTTTAATGGTGTTTACGCTAGCTCAACGTTAAGCTGGCCGAATATTGACGTAAAACGTACTAAAAATGATTTCACAGAAAATTGACCTCATACAATAATTTAGGACTCATTTGGAGCTATGGGAATATGATAATCAAAATCTTAAAAAAATGTTGGAACTATTTTTGTTTGAGCAATCCTACTAAAAACGACCGTTAAGGCTCATTTACGGATCCCCGGGTATGATATTTGAACTTAAAAGAAAATGTTTAAACCATTATTGTCTAAACAAAAATTTTCATTATTTTATTTTAATGAGCCCTAAAATATGCAACTGGAAAAAATGGGTGTTATGATTTTCTTTACGTATTTTTTATAACGTTAAGTTGGCACAACACCGTAACAAAAAAGAGAGCAAAGGAAAAATCGCACGACTTTTGGTCGTCGATATTTCAGAAGCCTTTAAATGAACCTTAAATTTTGCAAGGGAAATGATAGCGAAAAAAAAAATTTTTTGGTTAATTTGTAAACAATGATTGTTTGACATTTTTTTTAAGTTCAAATATCATATTCGGGGAGCCCTAAATGAGCCTTAACATAGAGTAAGAAAAGAAATATGTTTAATTTATTTTCAGTAGAATTGCTTAAACTAACCGGGAAAATTGAAAAACTTGACCGGTAAATGACCGGGAATTTGAAATCGTCTGCCGAATCGCCACCCTATAAATATGCACAGAATTTGAAGCCTAAGAAGAGAAAATAAAAATTGGAATTATTACTCAAATTCGTGAACTTTGGTGACAGATTGAAGAAATGATCAATCATGTTTTTAGTCGTATTTAATTATTTAATCAATAGATGGTGCTAATATATTTAAGAATATCTTGTAATATAATTTGTCAAATCTTTCTAAATTAAACATATTAATTGAATCCCTAAGAGCTGAAAAAAATTTATTTATAACAAAATCGCGAAGCTGTAACTGGGGTGATAGAAAAAAAATATTTTTCTGATTTTTTAAAGTCTCGCCCCTTCGTTTTGTATCTTTTGGTGAAAAAAAAATTTTTCTAATTTTTTGAGATAAAGAGGAAGGGCACGGTCTTTAAAGTACCTTGAAGTGTTAAAAATGCAGTAAGTTCTTGAATTTTAAAAAGAACCGTAAAAACTTTACAACGATGATATAAAACTATCATGTGAGCAGTACAACGCCTGAACAAATAAAAAAATTTTAACTTATCCCTATATTTGCCAAAACTCGCCCCTTAAGACACTAAAAAGTAATTTTTACACGTCTTTCTTGAATTTTATGGAAGTAAAATAAAAATTCAAGTGGTAAATTATTTTAAAAAATTTAGTATACAAATATGGAAAATATTGCCGTTAAAATAAATATTTTTCTCCTTGTCACCCTTAATAATCTATAAAAAATCACATTTTCTTTCTTTAACACTGATTCTTAAAAATATTTAATATAAATTTCTTTATATTGAAAGAAAAAGTTTTAAAGAAAGAAAATGTCATTTTTTATGGATTATTAAGGGTGAAAAGGGGAAAAATGTTTATTTCAGGGGCACTATTTTTCATATTTGTGTAATGAAATTTTTTATATAATTTGCCACTTGAATTTTTATTTTACTTTCTTAAAATTCAAAAAAGGCTTAAAAATTACTTTTTAGTGTTTTCAGGGGTGAGTTTTTGCAAAGTTGGGGGTAAATTAAATCTTTAAAAAAAATATCAGGTTTCTTACTGCTCACATGGTAGTTTTACATCATCGTTGTAAAGTTTTTAAGATTCTTTTTAAAATTCAAGGGCTTCCTGAATTTTTAACGCTTCGGGATACTTTAAAGGCCGTGCCCTACTTCTTAACATTTTTTTAAAAACCTCAAAAAATTAGGAAAGTTTTCTTCACAAAAAGACACAAAATGAGGGAGTGAGCCTTTGAAAAATCAGAAAAATAATGTTTCTGGATCACCCTACTGTATACATATTCCGAGTCAATTGTTTCAAAAATTGCAAAATATTTGAGCGGCTATGTATTATGAATAATTATACCTGGAAAAACTTTAGACACCTGGAAAAACCCGGGAATTGGCAGGGATTTTTTTCAGGATTTGAATAGACACACTGTTTGGTCCCTATATTTTATCCCATAGGGACTGTGAGGCCTGCACTCGATTTATGTTTGTTTGACGACTTTTTTTTAGAGCGATTTGTGTCAACATCTTTATGATGTTCTCCGTAATCACCGAAAGGAGGATGGAAGTTTATTGTGTGATGCTTTTATTCGTGTACCGAAACGTCGACAAGAACCTGGATATTACGAAGTCGTCACTAATCCCATAGATCTGCTCAAAGTTCAGCAAAAGTTGAAAACTGACGAATATCGAGATATGGAAGATTTGGCGTCCGACATTCAACTCATGGTTAACAACGCCAAGGCGTTTTATATGGTATTTATGTCTTTTTTTCTTTATTTCAGCGCTCAAAGTCGTTCCCCTGCGTTTCCCCTTTTTTTCAAATTCCTCCTTTTGCCCCCCTATTTGGCCTCGGACTCACCACACTATTGCAGGCCTCACAGATCGGTCCCTATAGCCCCTATTGAAACCCTATATTCAGTTGAGGTCCCTAAAGTACCCTATTTTCAAGATTTGGTCCCTATGGTACTCCATTTGCAGCCCATAATGAAACTTAAAAAAAATAATAAAAAGATCTAAGCTTCCAAGAGTCAGGAATTATGAAAACAAAAGTAGCAAATCAGAGACTTTCTGTAATCAGTAAGTGTAAAAAATAATCAATAGTCATATATATACAGGGTATCTACCCTACCTGGAAAACCTGGAATCGTCAGGGAATTTTTTCCAAGTCAAGGAATTTTTTCGAGAGCGTGACTAATTTTTTGTTTAAATTGCATTATAAAATTAAATAACGATGATTCTTCATTTGTAAAAGTAGCTTTATATGTATTACTGTATTGAACTATTTTGTTGAAAATTGTTTTTTTTTTGTTTGTTTTAAATTAATATTTTTAACTGAAAACTGAGTTATTCTATTTTTGTTTGAACATTGATCGCTTTTAGTTGAAAAGGGCTTAGCGGAATAAGCATGTGAAATCGACCCCCGCGCATATGGAGTTGAAATTAATGTCATAAGTTCGTGTCCATGTGGTATGAAACTCCACCAAATTTCAACTTCAAAATCCCATTTTTGTGGGAGACATGGAGGAGGAAAGCAAAATCAAAAAAGTGACTTCTCGAAAACGGCTGGACCGATTTTAAGGAATAAAATATCGACGTCTGCACTTTGCCTATACACGTATAGTTTGCAGAGTTTACCACGAGGAGGTTGCAGTACGTTTTTAAACTCCTTATTATCGGAATGCTTTTTTTAAAGTGGGTCCCCTCGCCTCTCTCATCAGTTCATAATCATCGGGGTGCTTTTCT
>CAKNXH010057550.1:50222-89081 GCA_932178445.1 Andricus quercusramuli | reverse complement strand
CACGACGAAATCACAATGACAGGCCGGCGAAACCCTCGTGTGTCTTGAGGACACGAAGCGACCCAAGGATGACAGCTTTCTGCATCCATCTCACAGGTGTCTTGGTATATTTTTGGCATGCGGGTATGGCTCTAAGGTTTCGGTAACGGTAGTTTATACGATTGTAGAAACCAGATTTTTTTTCATTTAAACAATATTTAGAGGTGGCCCATCGTCTTTGAAGTTCTTGTGTAATTAACATGGGTAAACTCAATTTTTTTCATTCAAGATTTTAACCATGAAGTTATCCAATTTTCAATTTGAACTTTTAATATGTTGTTCTTGAGGTTCTCAGAATCCACATAAAAACATTTTTTTTCAATTAAAAATTAATAAAAAGCATTAATTACGGTTGCTCGAAAAGTGCCATTTTCACTGTTTTCTACTGTTTTCAAAAACTAATAACGGCTCTTATAATATATACCTTATATTGCAATTTTAAGAATATTTTCCTCGAAGGTTGAAGATCACATTTTCTGAAAAAGCATATTAGGAAAAGTATAAATAAGCGTGCAATAATGAAAACAAATCTGAGTACATTTTTTAAATTTGACAGGTCTACGACTTGAGCAGTTTAATTTTTGGGGTGGAGCGCTCATCAGCTCAGCCATAAAGGTCGATCACAGTGGGTCTTGACTTCCTTTTTTTAGAAAAGTAGATAATAATTCAGGGGACGCTAACTAATCCTGTTATTAAGTCACATCGATGAAAAGAGCTGGGGTTGCACTTTCACGATCGACTCTTGACGTACCGAAATTGTCAGCTTTGGCAATGACAAGTTTCAAAGACGATGGGCCACCTCTAAATATTGTTTAAAATTAAGGGGGAAAATCTGGCTACTACAATGGCATAAACTACCATTATTTGCCCTTCACTCATAAGAAAACAAAAGTGTTTTTTTTCTGGTCATCCTAATATATATATATATATATATATATATATATATATATATATATATATACCTATTTCTAAATTGTTTTGAATGATTTTGAAATATTTCAGGGTATTTTCAAAAATTCCGAGACATTTGTAATAGATTTCAATAATCTGAACGGATTTGAAAGATTTTAGGGTATTTTTAAAAATTATAATCACAGGGTGGCGACTTGACCAGGCAACCGAGAAATGGCCGGGCATTTATTCAAAAACCCAGGAATTTATTTTTGATCGCAGTAAAATTCAAGTTTTCATTATTTAAATGATTATAAAAAATGGGTCGGGATTGTTGTTGGCCAACTGAGGGTCATTTCCGATGTAATTTTCTGCGTAGAATCCGAATCCTGGATCAGAATTTTCCCAGCATGTAAGGTTTTTGAGATATCTTAACCTAAAAGTGCGAAAAATGCTGTTTTTTTGGTATATTTGAGGTTATGTTACATCGCGAAAATTTTATTTCTAAAATCGGCTCATGCCATCTAAAAGTAAAACCATCAAGCTTTTAAAAGCCTTAAAAGAAGTTTAGTACTTTGATGATTACATTGCCGCAGTACTTACCGCAGTAAGTACTAAACTTCATTTAAGGATATCTCTGCAAAGAAAAATGATATCTTACATTTTAAAAAAGCTTTTAAAAGCTTGATAGTTGTACTTTTAGAAGGTATGAGCCGATTTTAGAAAAATTAAATTTTTGCGATGTAACATAACCTCAGATATACTAAAAAACAGCATTTTTCGAACTTACAGGTTAGGATATCTAAAAAACCTGACGTTCTGGGAAAATTCTGACCCCGGATTCAGATTCTACGCAGAAAATTACATCGGAAATGACCCTCAGTTGGCCAATAACAATCGCAACTCATTTCTTGCAGATCTGTGTTATTGTAAATTTAGAAATTTTGTTTCGAGTCTAAGAAAAACCTTTTGCATTTTTTTTTATCTGTGTGATTTTTTCCACCTACTTAAGTTTGATAGTCGAACTAATAATGTACCAAGCATACAGAAACAATAATTTTCTTAATTAAAAAAATGGATTTATCACGTTTTATTCGCTTACTCATTTATTCTGACTTGGAACAGGGAACTTTAGAAAATAATTATCGTTTTTATCATAGGACAGGTCGTTTCGGTAAAGAAATATAATTTCACTTGGAATAGGGAATTTTTTGCATGGAACGGGAATTTTTAGAAAGAATTATAATTCTGATTTAGAAGAAAGGAATTTAAAACATTCCTATTCCAGGTCAGAATTCGTCACATTTTGAAAGTTCCCTCTTGCAAATTTTACATTAAGAAAGTATTTCCTTTCTTGGTTGAAAATTCAACTACTTGGTTAAAAGTTAAACTTTTTTATTTAAAATTAATTTGTGTTCATCTCTGTTTAAAAATTTAACTACTTTGTTGAAAATCGATTTTTATAACTAAAAATTTAACTATTCCAGTAGAAAATTGAACTTTTTTGCTGAAAATCGGTTTTTTGTTGTTGTTAAGAATTAGATTTTTCATTGAAAAATGTAACTAGTCTAATTTTGGTTGAAAATTTATCTTTTTTGGATGAAAATTCAACTATTTGTTCAAAATTTTTTGTACTTTGTGGAAAATTCTTCTTTTTTTGTATAAAATTAAACTTTATTATTGAAAGTTTATTTTTTTTAAATTTAACTATTCCAGTTAAAGATTCATCACTTTAGTGGAAAATTCATCAGTTAGGTTGAAAATTAACTTCTCCAATTGGAAGTTAAACCGCTTCATTTTTTATTGAAATTTGATCTTTTAGTTCAAAATTCAACAATTTGAATGAAAATTTGTCCTTTTTAATTGAGAATTCAACTATTTTATTGAATATCCACAAGTTTTGTTAAAAAATCGATTTTTTTATAGAAAATTATCTTTTTCTTTGAAAGTTAATCTTCCTGTTTGAAAATTCTTCTTTTCTATTAAAAATTGAAGTATTTCACTTAAATACTTATCATTTTAGTTGAAAATTCGTCTTTTAGGTTGAAAATCTTTTTTTAGTTGAAAGTTCGACTTTTTTGGTAGAAATTAATCTTCTTGCTTGAAAATGTATCCTTTTGGTAAAAAATTCAATTATTCTAGTTAAAGATTCATCATTTTAGTTGAAAATTCATCCTTCTGGTTTAAAATTCAACTATTTCAGTCAAACATGAACGATTTTAGTTGAAATTCATCACTTTTTTTCCAGCTGAAAGTTCAACTATTCCACTGTTTGTTAAAAATTTATATTTTTTAGTGGAAAATTGAAGTATTTGTTTGAAAATTCAGTTATTTTTCAATTTTTTTCTCTGTTGTGTTAAAGGACGTTTAGAATAAACGT
The DNA here is from genome assembly GCA_932178445.1 of Andricus quercusramuli. Classification (NCBI taxonomy): domain Eukaryota; kingdom Metazoa; phylum Arthropoda; class Insecta; order Hymenoptera; family Cynipidae; genus Andricus; species Andricus quercusramuli. The sequence goes on along the minus strand of CAKNXH010057550.1, from coordinate 85,771 downwards.
CATAATTATTTTTATTAATTTGAAGGGATTTCAAAGCGCTTAAAATATTTTAGGATAAAGATTTTCGAGAATTTCGGGAGATACATAACAACTTTGCAGGATCTGTAAGGTCTTAAGATATTTTATAAGGTTTCCGAGGATTTCAGTGACTGTAAGGATTTTAGGAAACATCATATTTCATATAATGTCACGGGATTTTATTATTAATTAGTGGATTTTAAAGAATTTGTTCACGAGAGTGAGGTTTTTTGGAATTCATCCTGAATTATTATTAATTTATACTGAATTCTTTAAATTCTTTGGAATTTTCTTAATTCACTTGAATTCTTTAAAAAAATACTCATTTCGACTTAATTCAATGGATTTTTTTGAATTTTTAAAACTTTTTATTTAATTTATCCTGAGGTTCAGTTGATAAAATGATCAAAGGATTTAAAATGTTTTACTGTACTTTTTCAAATTCCTTGGTATTTTCAAGAGCTTTGAAAAAATTTCCAGGGAGTTATAAAGATTTGAAATATTTTAGTGTATTTTTAAAAGATTACAAAGAAAAACTTATTTGATTTCCGTAATTTAATGATATTCAAAAGATTTGAAATATTGTATGGTATTTTAAAAGATTCCCGGGCATTTTCAAGAACTTTAAAGAATTTGAAGAGATTTCCGAAGGTTTTAATAGTTTTAAGGGATTTAAAAAAATTTGCATGCGATTTTAAAGAAATTTCAAGAATTTTGGAAGGTATGGTACAACTAAAAAAACATTCGTTAGTCAAGAAAGAAAGAAATGTCGTGAACTGTTGAAGTTACAAGCTAGAAAGACATATTTTCTACAAAACAATTGAATTTTTAACCTACAAAACATTTGTTGGTAAAAAGAATGCCAATTAAATTGTAGAATTTTAAAATCAAAGAGATAAATTTTCTACAACACATTTAAATTTTCCACAAAATAGTTAAATTTTCAGTAAAAAAAAAAAAAATCATTGTATAAAAAAAAATTTCAACTAAAGTCGTGAACTTTCAACCTAAATTTCTTGACTTGAAAATTGAACATTTTGATCAAAAACTTATTGTTATGACTAATACATTTTTTGTTATTGAAAATTTAACTATTTTGTTAAACATTCATCTTTTTGGTTTCAAAAGTCATCTCTTTCTCTAGAAATTTCATCTTTTCATTAATTTTTTTCGGTTAAGAATGAACTTTATTGTAAAAAAATCCATATTTCTGTGTTGAAAATTCAACTATTCTGTAGAAAATTCGTAGTTTTAACTCGAAAATTGAACAATATGGAAGAAAATTAAACTATGTACTTGGTGGAACAATTATGTATTCTGTTGAACATGCGTCTTCTTTGTTTTAAAATGATGTATTTTGAATGAAGATTCATAAATTTAGTTGAAAATTCGCGTTTTTGTTCTTGTTGAAAATTAATTTTTTAAACTGAAAAGTTAACTATTGTGTTGAAAATGAAATTTATTGTTCGTATCTATTCCGTACAACATTAGAATCTTTCGTAGAAAATTCGTTTTTATTCATTGAAAATTAATACTCAATAAAAATTTAGCTACTCCATTTTTTGTTAAAAATTGATCTTTCTTTGTTAAAAATTCAACTGTTTAGTTAAAAATGTTTGAAAAAGAAAAAATATGAAAACGAAAAATTAATAAAATAAAATTTGGACTCATATTGCATCCATTGTTCAAACTATTTGAAACTCTATGTAATTTGTTAAAAATTGGTCTTTTTTGTTAGAAAATTATTCATCTTGGTTGAAAAATCATCTTTTTGTTTGAAAAATAATGTTTAGTTGCAAATTTTTATTTTTATCTGAAAATTCATATTTTAGTTGAAAATTAATCTGTTTGGTTGATGATTTATAATTTGTATTGAAAATTCAAATATTTTGTTGAAAATTCTTTTTTTTTTAAGATTAATTTTTTCAACTGAAAATGTAAATATTCCATATATTTTTTTTGTAGAAAATTAATCCTAATGGTTGAAAAATAATCTCTTTGGTATAAAATTCAACTATTCCAGACAAAGATTCATCGTTTTAGTTGAAAATTCTTCAGTTTGGTTGAAAATTAATTCCTTCAACTGAAAATTTGAATATCCATTTTTGGTCGAAAATTGAAACTTCAACTATTTCGTTGAAAATGCACAATTGCACATATATTTGGTTAACAATCGACTTTTTTGTAGAAAATTATCTTATCCTGTATAAGTTAATATTCTTGATTATTTAAAAAATCTTCTTTTCGGTTGAAAATTCAAGTATTCCAGTTAAATATTTATCGTTCTAGTTGGAAATTCATCTTTTAGGTTGTAAATAAAATTACTTGGTTGAAAGTTAAACTTTTTGTTGAAAATTAATTTTTTTTTTGTAGAAGATTCATTATTTTAATTAAACATTCATTTCTTTGAATGAAATATGAGCTATTAGATTGAAAACTTATTTTTTCTTTGGATAAAAAGGAATTTTTGCCGAAAATTTAATTATTTTGTTGGAAAAAATTTTCTTGTTTTAACTAAAAATGTAACTATTATTCCAGTCGAATATTCCATCATCTCAGTCAAAAAATCTTCTCTTCTGTTGAACACTATTTTTTTAAACTAAAAATTTAACCATGCAATTTTTGTTTGAAAAATGATCATTATTAATTGAAAATTCATCTGTTTTGGATAATATTTCTGGTTTAAAATTCCATCATTCCAGTTAAAGTTTTTAAATTTTATTTGAAAATTCCTCACCTTCTTTGAAAATGTAAGTATTTTTTTTTAAGTTAGTTTTTTTTTGTTGAAGGTTAGTTTTTTTTGTAGAAAGTAATTTTTTTAACTGAAAATTCAACAATAATTTTTGAAACTTAAAATTTAATTATTTAAGTTTTGGTTAATAATTTATCTTTCTTAGTAAAAATTAATTTTTTGTTGAAAATTCAGTTTTTTTTAGTTGAAGATTCATCATTTTAGTGGGAAATTCATCAGTTTGGTTGAAAATCGAACTATTTTCTTAAAAATCTGTTTTTTTGTTGTTGAAAATTAATGTTTGCAAGAAAAAGTTTAACTATTCCATTTTTGTTAAAAAATTATATTTTCTAGTGCAAAATTTAAATATTTGTTTCAACATTTTTTTCTTCGGTTGAAATTTAAGCTATTTTGATTGAAACCTTTTTTCTTTGGAAGAAAAGAAATGTTCTTTGTCGGAAATTTAACTAGTTTGTTGAAAATTTGTTTATTTTTTGGTTGAAAATTATTTTGTTTTTTACACTGAAAATGTTATTCCAGTTGAATATTCCATAAATTTAGATAAAAATTCATCTCTTTGGTTGAACATTCATTTCTTGACTAATAATTCAAGTATACAATTTTTTGTTGAAAAATGGTCTTTTTTAGTTGAAAATTTATCTTTTTGGTCAAAAATTAAATTATTCTAGTTAAATATTCATCATTTCAGTTAAAAGTTCATATTTGTGGTTATAATTCCATTATTCCAGTCAAATATTCACAATTTTATTTGAAAATTCATCACTTTGTTTGAAAATTTAACTATTTTTTATAAGTTAGTTTGTTTTTGTTGAAAGTAATTTTTTTAACTGAAAATTTAATTTATTCCAATTGAAAATTCCATAGTTGTAGTTGAAAATATATTTGTTTGGTTAAAAATTAATTTTTTTAAACTTGAAATTTAATTATTTATGTTTTTGTTAACAATTTATTTTTTTTAGTAAAGATTAATTTTTTTGTTTGAAAATTCAAGTATTTCACTTGGAGATTCATTGTTTTAGTTAAAATCTCTTATGTTTGGTTTAAAATCTATTTTTCTAATTAAAAACTTTACTATTCTATTTTCGGTTGAAAATTATTATTTTTTTAATTGGAAATTAAAATTGCTTATAATTGTATTCAAAACACAATTCTTATTTCCACAAAGGGCTTAACCGATTAAAGCAGATATAGAAAACATTATTTTTGATCACTTCTCATGATATATGGTTGGAGTCCATTTTTATTCACGATTAAAATTCAAATTATGCAAATGCGTTAGTTATTGTCAGGCACGCAACCAAGTATTAACACGAGAAAAGTATACTAATTTGATAAAAGGATATTTAAACTTACCTAAAATCACATTTTTTATCTCACGCGGCAAGAACGAGTCTTTTTATACGAAAAATACTGGGTCATCTGAAGATAACTAATGCAGTGACGATTACCAGTGCATTTACCTTAATTCGTTAAAAATACATGTATTTTGTTGAAAAATGGTATTTTTGGTAGAAAATTAATGTTTTTATTCCAAAATTAATCTTCTTGTTTGAAAATTCATCTTTTTGGTTTAAAATTTTAGTGTTCCAGTTAAATATTCACACTTTTAGTTGCAAATTCATATTTTTGGTTTGAAATTCATCTATTAAAGTTGAAGATATCTATAATTTTATTTGGAATCTCATCACTTTGGTTGAAAATTGAACTATTTTGTTGAAAATCCGGTTTCTTTGTTGAAAATTGATTTTTCAACTGAAAGTTTAACTATTCCATTTTTTGTGAAAAATTGATATTTTTTAGTGGAAAATTTGAGTATATGTTTCCAAATTGATTTATTTTACAATGTTTTGCTCTGTTGTATTGAAGGATGTTTAGAATGAACGTCATGAATTAAAATAAATGTTTGCGTTTAGCGGCAAATATGAATGTGTTACTTTTATTTGACCGGAAAAATTGAAAAATTTGACGGGGAAAACCCGGGAAATGACTGGGAATTTGAAATCGTCCGCCGAATCGTGCATAATAACACTTTTAAATTCGGACTACACATAAGTTTAATACTTGAAAAATTGTTGGACTATTTCTATTTATTTTTTATCTCTGAAGTGATTCCGAGGCCTGTGTTAGGGAAAATTCATTTAAAAATGGATTTTTTAAAAGTTAATACTAAGAAGGTAAACTTTATTATAAGAGAAATTAAATTTGTTTAAATTCTCTTACAGCGGACGTCGCCAGAATACAAAGACGCCTCTGAACTGTGGGAGCTTTGTAACTCTACGAAGAATCGTATTTCGGAGGAATACGAAGACTCTGAGACCAAAGGCAAAATTATGCTAAAGGTATGTCTAATAATTTGTCTAACATAATATTTTATCATTTATCCTATACACTACGTAAATTATACACAAAATATGCATATAAAAAAGTAAAACGATCGAGAGATTTGAAGATTTTTATTTTCTTTGTTGTATAACTATAACAATAATAATTGTGCTGGAGAAAAAAGTTGACAACAAATAATTAATGAATAAATTATACATTAATAACAGGGTGGCCTTTGACCAGAAAAGCCGGAATTTGTTTGAAAACCGGTAGTTTTTCAGATTTGTTTTTACCTTTGAAATAAATCTCATCGCTGAAAATTTATCTTTTATGGTTGAAAATTAATTTTTAAACATTTTAGAGTCTACTATCATATTTTCGGCCTTTTTTGGTTAAGAATTGATTTATTTGGTTGCAAATTTAATTATTTTTTGAAAATTCTACTATTCTCTTGCAAAGTTATCTTTTTCGGATAAGAATTTATTCTTTTTATTTGAGAAGTCTACTATTTCATTTTGGCTTCAGAATTCATCTTTTTTTGGTTGAAAATTCATCTCTTATGGTTGAAGATAAATTCTTTTTAATTTAAAAGTCTACTGTCATATTTTCGGCCTTTTTATTTCCGTCTCTTTTGGTTATAAATAGTTTTATTTGATTAAATATTTCATTATTTAGTCGAAAATTCAACTATTCTCTTACAAAGTCATCTTTTTCAGATAAAAGTTCATTATTTTTATTTGATAAGTCTACTATTTCATTTTGGGTTCAGAATTTTTTTTTCAATTAAAAATTGTACTATTCAGTTGAAAATTGAATTATTTTGTTTTAAAATTCAACTGTTATCTTGAAAAGTTATCTGTTCGATTAAGAGTTAATTATTTTTATTGGAAAAGTCTACTGTTATATTTTTGGTTAAGAAATGATTTCTTTTGGTTAAAACTTCTGCTATTTGATTAAAATTTTAATTGTTTTAATGAAAATTCAACTATTTTCTTACAAAGTCATCTTGTTTGGTTAAAAGTTCATTTTTTTATTTGAAAAGTCTATTATTGCATTTTGGGTTCAGAATTCATCTCTTTTGTTAGAAAATTCATCTTTTATGATTGAAAATTAATTATTTTGAATTTAATAGTTTATTTTCATATTTTTCAGCCAGAAGTAATCTTTTTTGGTTGAAAAAATGCACTATTTGATGGAAAATTTAATTTTTTTTATTGAAACTTCAACTATTTTGTTGAAGTCATCTTTTTTTTTATCGAAAATTCAACTTTTTTGTTAATTATTCGTCTTTTTGGATAGTATATCACTCCTTTTGAATAGCACATTAATCTTTTATGGTTGAAAACTAATTTTTTAATATAAAAGTCTACTATCATATTTTTGGCCCAAAATTCATATCTTTTGGTTATACATTGTTTTATTTGGTTGAAAAATAAATTATTTTGTTTGAAAATCCAACTACTTTCCTGAAAAGTTATCTGTTTGGTTAAGAGTTAATTCTTTTTATTTGAAAAGTCTGCTGTTACATTTTTGGTTCAGAAATTATTTCTTTCGGTTAAAACTTCTGCTATTTGGTTGAAAATGTAATTACTTTATTGAAAATTAAGCTATTTTCTTACAAAGTCATCTTGTTTGGTTAAAAGTTTCTTATTTTTATTTGAAATTTTTTTATTTAAAATACGTATTTTTTCTTTGTTGTCCAGAATTTATCTTCTTTGGTTAAAACATCAACTGGTTGATGGAAAATTTAATTTTTTGGTTGAAATTTCAACTATTTTCTTAAAGACTTTTTTTTTGGACGAAAATTCAACTTTTTTGTTAATCATTAATCTTTCTGGATAGTAAATCCGACCTTTTTGGCTTGAAAATTGATCTTTAGGTTGAAAATGAATCCTTTTTGGTTGAAAATTAATTGTTTTTAACTGAAAATCTGTTATATTTTTGGCCTAGAATTCATCCCTTTTGGTTAAAAATTCAACTTTTATGGTATATAAATTGAAGAAGTGATTCAATCTATCTTACAGTCACATAAAAATAAAAACAAACAGATGCATCGTTTAACTCATGTTTATTTTTAAATGCCTTACGTTTCGGCAACTACTGCGTGCCTTTGTCAAAAGTAACGTTACACTTTTTTTTTGTTTTAGTAAAATTTTAATTTTTCTAATTGAAAATATAATTTTTCCATTTATCTTTTTTATTTAAAAATTCAACTACTCGGTTAAAAATTTATGTATTTTGCTGAAAATTCGTCTTAAAAGTTCAACAATTTCCTGACAAATTTTTTTTTTTCAATTGAAACTTCAACTACTCTTGTAGAAAATTTAACTATTTGGTTGTCAATTAAGTTTTTTTTAAAATTAATGTGTTTTGTTTAAAACTTGTCTTTTATGGCAGAAAATTAATTTTTTTTAAATTCAATGACTTGGTTGAAGGTTGAACTACTTTGTCAAACATTTATTTTTTGGTTAGAGATGCATTATTTTAGTTAAACATTTAAATATTTTGTTGAAAATTCGTTCTTTTTTGGTTGAAAATTAATTTTTTAATTGAATATTCAAGTATTCAATTTTTGGTTGAAAATTTATTCTTATTAGTTGAAAATTCAAGTATTAAATTGAAAATTCAATTACTTCGTTGCAAATTCATGTATTTTGTTGAAAATTGGTCTTTCTTGGTAGAAAATTAATCTTAATAGTTTACTGTGTAGAAAATTAAATAATTTTTTTCAAAGTTTCCGTTTTGGTTGAAAAGTCAACTGTTTGGTTGAAAATTTGTCTTGTCGTTTGAGGATTGAAATATTTTGTTGAAAATCTATCTTTTTTTATTAAATTCAACTGCTTTCGATTTAAAAGTAAAATCTTTTTTGTTTGAAATGTCAACTGTTACATTTTTCGTTGAATATTCATCTCTTTTATTTGAAAAGTAATTTTTTGTTTTAAGATTCGTCATTTTAGTTGAACATTCATCTCTTTGTTTGAAAATTTAACTATTCCAGTTGGAGATTCATCGTTTTAGTTGAAAATTTAATTATTTTGTTGAACCTTTTTTTTGTAATGAATTATTATTTTGAATTTAAAATGTAACTATTCCTCTTTTTGATTGAAAATTTATCTTTTCTATTTGAAAATTCAACTACTTTGCTTAAAATTCACATTTTTTGTTCAAGAATCGTTTTTTTTTTTCAGTGAAAATTAATCGTCTTGAAAATAATCGTCGTGGTTGATAATTAATGTTTTTGGTTGAAAAGTAAACTATTTAATTGAGCACCTCAGAGCAAAAGCAAGATTCCGCAGAGTCGTGAGGAAAAATGAGACAATTATCTTTGCGCTGTCTTGCTCTTCAGGCATTCTTCGTAAGAGTTTCTCTTTCTAAAGGTACTTGTCTCGTTTTTCCTCACGACTCTGAGGAGTCTTTCTTTTGCTCTGACGTGCCCAATTAATGTTCAAATTTTTTTTTGAGAATTGAAGAATTTTGGGAAGAAGTAATCGTTTTTGGTTGAAAATTGGCGTAAGTCTAGTTTGTTTTGAACGCCCCGTAGTACAGTAATTAATTTTCATAATTTTTCTCTTGCAGACAAAGAAGACAACTATAAAACAAGAAGATGCAGAGGACACTTCAGAGAGTTCTACAAATCCTGATGAAGAATCTGCACAGGCCTATGAAGAACTTTTCGCTGCAGTTATGACGGCCACGGATCCTGCGGATAACAATCGTCCTCTCCATAGCATGTTTCAGCTGAAACCTTCAAAAAAGGTACAGAGAATTTTCGTTTTTTTTTTTTATATAAACTTGGAAGTGGGTGAGCAAAAATTAATTTCCTTAGTTAAAAATTAATTTTGTTCAAAATTCATCTCTTTGGTCGAAAATTTAAGTAATTGGCTGAAAATTTTTTTCTTTTAGTTCAAAATTCAACTATTTTCTTGACTCGAACCTTTTTTTGAAAATTCATCTTTGTAGTAGAAAATTCAACTGTTTGATCAAAAATTCGACTGTTGTTGGTCTATTCGATTATTCGGTGAAAAGTGAACTCACTTTGTCAAAAATTCGTTTCATGCGTTGAAAATACATGTCTTTTTGGCTAATAAATTCAACTGTTTTGTTAAAAATTGGTTTTTTTGGGTTAAAAATTGTATTACTTTGGTAGAAAATTCAAGTATATGGTCTAAAATTAACTTTTTGATTGAAAATTCATAATTGCAGATAGAAAATTCTTTCATTTTGCTACAAAATTTAACTATTTGGTTATTAATGCAACTTTGGTGTAAAATTAATTTTGTTGTTCAAATTTCAACTGTTCGGTTAAAAATTCAACTATTTTCTTGGAAATTCATCTCTTTTCAACTATTTTATTGTAAGTGCAACTGTTTGGTCAATATTTTCTCTTCTTGTTGAACATTCAACGATTTTGTTAAAGTTTCAATATATTTCGTTTTGAAATCATAAGCGTTGATTTGAAAGAATTTATGCACCTATTTTCGTGAAAAATCACCCCATTTCCCCTGGGTTGAGAGCATTTTGGACTATGAAGTCTACCATCTATACCTATTGAAAAACTGATAAAATATACCATTTTTAGTTGTATCCCGAATACTACGAGGTGATCGATACACCAATCGACTTGAAAATGATCGCGAAGAAAATACAGGACGGAGCTTATGGCAGTCTTGCTGATATGGAGCGCGATTTGATGCTCATGTGTCGCAATGCTTGCCAGTTCAACGAGCCTGGTTCGCAGATATACAAAGACGCGAAACTTTTGAAGAAAATCATCACCACGGCGGCGAAAAAGCAAGATGGAGGTATCAGTGCTGCGGTTAACAAGTCCCTGACCATGGCACCGTCCACGAGAAGTAAGAGAGGCACCCGAAGTGGCGCACACTCTCTGATATCTCAGACAGCAGCACTTCCAGACGAAGACGACGAGAGCGACGACGAGGAGGACGAGGGTGCCGAAAATGACGAGTCTGATAATCCACAATGGCAGTTATTCCAAACCATCAGAACTGCTCCTAATAATCAAGGTAAACGCAACCAATTATTTTGCTTTACAGGTTTTTCGATTTAATCCACAGACCTCAGAGTGTCTACTAGGATGGTCCAAGAAAATTATTTTTCTGTTTTTTTTTTTTAAGTCTCACCCCCTCATTTTGTGTCTTGGTGAAAAAAAATGTCCTAATTTTTTGAGATTTTAAAAAGAATGTTTAGAGGTAGGGCTGGACCTTTAAAGTACCCCAAAGTGTTAAAAATTCAGCAAGTCTTCGAATTTGAAAAAAAATCGTAAAAACTTTACAACGATGATGTAAAACTACCATGTGAGCTGTACAAAGGCTGACAAAATTTTGTAAACATTCAATTTACCTCCAACTTTGCCGAAACTCACCCCTTAAGACACTAAAAAGTAATTTTTGAGTATCTTTTCCGAATTTTATGAAAGTAAAATGAAAATTTAAGTGGGAAATTATGTAAAAAAATTTATTATAGAAATATGAACAATAGTTCCCATAAAATAAACCTTTTTTTTTCTTTAAAACTTTTTCTTTCAATCCATATAATATATATTGAATATATGAATATTGAATAAAAAAGTTTTAAAGAAAGAAAAAGATAATTTTTTATGGATTATTGGGGGTGAAAAGGGGAAAGATGGTTATTTTAAGGGGACTATTTCTCATATTTGTATAATAAATTTTTTTACATAATTTGCCACTTAAATTTTCATTTTACTTTCATAAAATTTAGAAAAGATGAAAATTTACTTTTTAGGGTCTTAAGGGGTGAGTTTTGACAAAGTTGGAGGTAAATTTAATTTTAAAAAATTTTCTTCAGGCTTCGCACTGCTCACATGGTAGTTCTACATCATCCTTGAAAAGTTTTTACGATTATTTTTAAAATTCAAGGACTTACTGAATTTTTAACACCTTAGGAAATTTTTTTTTACTAAAAGACACAAAATGAGGGGGTGAGACTTTAAAGAATCAGAAAAATAATTTTTTTGTCTATCCTACCTGGAAAAACTGGAAGGGTGGCCACTAGGCCGGAAAATGACCGGGAATTTTTTGAGACTGGGAAAAACCGGGAAATGACCGTGAATTTATTTTTTTCCCGGGAATTTTACAAATTTTTAGAAAAACAATTTCTAGTCACTTGAAATATCACATCAGGATTTCCAGTGACCTGGAAAACCTGGAAATCTCCTTGAATTTTTCACGAGAACCTTGAATTGAATTTGTTTTCTTTTAAAGCAGTTATTTTATTGAAATGCGAAAAGTAATTTAAATCTTTTAGTCTATTCTGAAAGAAACATCTCGTTTAGAAGAAATCTTGCTAGTGAAAAGTTTTTCATTTATTAAGATATAAGTTATCTTTTACTCATCACAGAATAAAGAGATTTCCAGGCATTTTTAGAAGACTTTACCAATTATTTTATAGATTGCAATGAATTATTGCAATATGAAATATTGTGAATAAATTAAATAAATTGAAAATTAAATTAAAATTAAATTCTATAAGTTTCCAATTTCGTCTCTGCTAATATAGAATGTTAGAATATTCATTTTTTTGTGATATTCAACTTACAAAAATGATTAGTTGAAAAATTCGATATTCTGTTTCAGAATTAGTATGAGATTTTTCAAGGTTTTCACCACTCGATTTTTGAGTGTACATCAGATTACAAAACATTACTAATGATTTCAAATAAATACAAAAGATTTACAAATATTTCAAAAATTTTACAAACATTTCAATTATGTTAAACTATTTCAAAAAGTTTCAACAAAGAGAAGCTTTCAAAAATTTGCAATGGTTGCCAACGAACACAAAAGATTCCACAAAGATTAAAAACAGCTTTTACAAAGATTTCAAACATTTCATATCAATTTCAAAAGATTCAAAAAATTTCACAAAGATTTAAAGGATTTTAAAGATTTCGAAAAAAGTTCCAAATTTCACAAAGATTTTAAATACTTCAAGAGATTTCAACGAATTTACAAAGATTTCAAAGATTTTACAAAGGTTTCAAAGATTTCAAGGATTTCCAAGACGACTTATGTTCGCAAATAATTAAGAATTTGTTTATTTATGGTTCTGCTTTCTTTAAAAATTGTTGGTAAAAAAATGAAATTGCACGTGATATATAATGCAATTTAAAATAAGTTTAATTTTAACCTTTTTTTTTTTAGTTATAAGTTTAATTATTAACTTGTTCAATTATGAAATTATTCACAATGTGTGATTCTAAAATCTTTTACCATCAAAAATTTTCATTTGAAGTCTTTTTTTTTATGGGTATATTTTCAATTAAAAGAATTTGAAAATGCAGTTTTGAGGACTTAAAAAATGTAATATGAATAATGTTTGAAATTTCAATGTGTTGCCAAAAAACGTTTTCAGTTGTTCAACTGTAAATATATATTAATTAATGGTTTTTTAAATTTAACTGTAGTTCGATTTTTTGAAATTGAACAATAATTGATTGATTTTACAGAAAGATTCTGAATCTGTTCAAAATTAAACAATTTACAGATTTTAACTTGAAAATTCAGGGTGGCCACTGGACCGGGAAACCGGTAATTTTATGTGACTGCGAGTAACCGGGAAATGACAGTGAATTTATTTTTTGACCGGGAATTTTACAAATTTGTAGGAAAAACATCTGTTCAACTTAGATTTCAACCGTTTTTTAAATAATTAATTAAATTGTTATCTTTTTCAATTATATAATTCAGTTTATAATGCGTAATTCGAAAATCTTTCACTTTAAAAATTTTCCATTTTAATTTTTAAGCGTACAAACAATTCAAAATTAGAAGTTTTTGAAATCGAAGATTTTGGATCAGAAATATTTTTAGTTGATCAACTGCAAATATAAATTAATTAATAATTTTTAAAATTGAACTTTACTTTCAGGCTCAAAAAGTGAATAATAATTGATTTTACAACACGATTCGGAATCAGTTCACAATTTTCGAATTTCCAGATTTTAACCTTAAAAATGAGACAGGTTGAATTGAAAAGACTTATAAGTTGATCAAATGTAAACGCTTGATCGAAACTTTATAAACTATTTTCAATGTCAAAATAACTTTCAAATAATATATACATAATGAAAGGCTTTTCATTAAATTTCAAATATTGTTTCAGACTAAAATGTTAAGCAATTATTGATTTGGAAAAAATTCGAGTAACTTGAGGAGTTATTTACAAATTTGGATAAGGTTCAAACTTAAATACTTGAAAAGATTTAAAACAAAATATAGATTTTTAACATTTTCGAATTAAAAATTTCAAGCTATTTGAGGAGTTTGAAAGGTTTTGATAATTTTCTTAAGATTCCTGTGAAAATTTTAAAGGATTTTTTATTTTGAAAAATTAATTTAAACAGAATATTTAAAAAAGAATTTTAAAACAAAAACAAATTGTAACGAATAAATAAAATTTATACAATTATAACTTTAGAAAAAATTTAAGTTTAAGTGATATTTATAAGTTTTGAAAAGATTAAAAAATAATTTAAACTTTAAAAGATTTTAAAAAATATGAAACAAAATGTAGACTTTTAAATATTTTGAACAAAAAATTTAGACGTTTTTTAATATTTTAAGAACATTCAAAAGATTTAAAAAGAATGTATTCAGATTTCTATGAAGATTAAAATGATTGTTTACTTTTAAACATTAGTTTCAACAGAATATTACAAATATTTCAAAGGATTATCAAATCGTAAAAAAATTTGGAAAATTTCAAAGCAATTTTTTTAATTTTGCAGGATTGATAAAAAATTTTAGGAAAAATTCGAATAATTTTAAAAAGATATTTGAAATTTTTGAAAAAACTTCAAAAATAATCACGTCAAGATTCCAAAAAGTGTAAAATAAAATTTAGATTTTTTAAGATTTTGAAATAAAATTTTGAAGCTATTTTAAGGATCTTAAAAGGTTTCAACGCATGTAATACATAAATGTTCTAAACATTCCTGTGAAAATTTAAAGTGATTTTTTATTTTTGAAAAATTTATAAAAATATATATAATTTTTAAAATTCATTAATTGTTGACTCATTCCTCAATTTGGAGCATTTAAATAATAGCGTGGATTTGTATTTTCTTGAATCTTTGAACTGAATACTTTATAAAAATTAAAAATAATTTATTTTTTAGTTTAGTGGCATTTAATTTTAAAATTTATAAATTAAAAAGTGTTAAAAGCTGCCATTTTATGTGTGTAAATTATTGGGCGTTTGAGTTAACAAATTCTTAAGTTCTTTTTATTTTTAAGGTTCAAAATTCAAAAGAATTCAACTTTGAATGTTTTAATTTGAAGTTCAGTTTTGAATAAATTTCAATGACCGTGAAAAATTGTTGTGAAGCGAGAAATCAGCGGATTTTTTTTCCTCGATTATAAAATGACCACCCTGGGTTGGAAAAACCTGGAAATGTAAGGGAATTTTTTTAAAGTAAAAGAACTTTTTCGCGAGCGTTCTTAATTTTTTTTCAATTGCAATATAAAATTGAATAATAATAATTTTTCATTTGTTAAATTAGCTTTATATTAAAAAAAAAAAAAAAAAAAAAAAAAAAAAGAGTTATTGGCTCGTGTTTTAGAGGTCGGCCGGCAATCGGCAAACGGGAACATATCAACTCCTATCTAATAGAACGCTGCTTAAGGCTGGTGACCTTATCAGCAGAAATCACCCACCTATTGAGACTCTCGGCTTCCTTTCTCATGTCTTTCTCCCCCCCCCCCTCCCCCAGTAACAGAAGTTTTGGTGGGACTGACGTTACAGATTGACTCCACCATGAGACAAATCACTGCTTAATTCGGACATGATTTCGACTCGCAAAACAAATCTCGCGCATACAGGTGATAGTTGGGAGTACAATCTAAACATGAATAATACAAACAATAAAGTAGCCTCGGAAAGGACTGAAACTCGGATTGACCAAAGGCATGCACACGGTAAACGTAAAGGTCGTGTTTCGGGCGATGAATGGAGACTGGGTGTTTGGAATGCTAGAGGAGTGAATGATCTTAAGATAAGAGAACTACGAGAAACTATGCACGTAAGGAAACTAGACATTCTTTGTGTACCTGAGACGAAGAAAAAGGGTCGCGAATTTAGAAAAATAGGAAATGGGTTGTTGGAAGGCGGTTGTGAAATATGGTCAGGAGTAGATAGCGAATCACATCGTAGTCAAGGGGTCGGTTTAATTATGAATGAAAAAGCAAGACAGCATCTCATAGGGCATAATTTTGTATCACCCAGATTGCTATGGGCTAGAATGAAGGTAGGAATCAGAAGATTATTTATCATAGCGTGCTACGCACCAGTTGATAGCGATTCGAGGGAAGTTAAGGACGCCTTCTGGGACACTTTAAATGATACAATAAGTACTTGCGACCAAGGTGAAAGAATAATTTTGTTAGGAGATATGAACGGATGGGTCGGCGTCCAACGTCAGGATACAGATACAGGAGGGGTACTAGGTAATTTTGGGGATCCAACAAGAAAAAATTATAACGGGGAAAAATTAGTTAGCTTATGCTTAGAGAAGGACCTATTTATTACAAATACCTGGTTTCGACATAAAATGATCCATACTTACACCTGGTGTAAAGGAAATAACCGCAGTATAATTGACTTCGTTATTGCAGATGAAAGACTAAGAGAACTAGTTACAGATACAAGAGTCATGAGGGGGGCCGAATGCAATACTGATCATTACCTTTTAGTCTCCAGGATGAACTTAGGGCGGGGGTGGAGAAGAAAGAGAACCAAACAAACGAAACAAACGCGAATCAAGGTCGAAAATTTACAGAAACCGGAATTACGAATAGATTTTCAGAATAAGATAAACGAACGCATAGATAAGGCAATTTGGGAGTCGCTTGAAAGGAACAAAGATGTAGAAGGTGCGTGGGCTTTATTGCGGGATACCATTGTTGAAACTGCGATTGAAGTGTGTGGTATGGCGAGGGTAGGAAAAAAGTCTGGCGATGCGTGGTGGAACGATGAAATTGCGGCAGCCCAACAAGAAAAGAAAGAAGCGTACAAAAGAACGTTGAACATTGAACAGCGATGAGGAGAGAAATAGACTCAAAAATGATTACAGACACAAAAAGAGGAAAATTAAACGTCTAGTCAAAGAGAGTAAAGAGAAAACCAGAACAGAAGAAGAGAACAAAATAAAAAACTGCTTTGAAGGAATTATGAAACTATTATTTAAAGAGATGAAGGGAAGTAAAAGTACAGAGTTTTTTAGCATGAGAAACAGCAAAGGTGAAATGCTATATGATATAGACGGGATAGTAGACGCTTTAAAAGACTCTTTTAAAGAACTATTAGGAGGTGAAGATATAGGGCAACAAAACTACGACATTGAACATAATACAATAGAAAACCCAATTGAAAAAGTCAGTGTCACTGAGGTAGGAGATATAATTAAGAACTTGAAAAACGGTAAGGCTGCTGGTTTAGACAGTATTAGCGCTGAAATGCTTAAATACGGTGGCGAGTACATACCTCACAGGTTGTGCGAATTGATAAATTTATGTTTCGAGACAGGAGAAATCCCAGACGATTGGAGAAAGGCGATTATTGTACCAATATATAAAAAGGGAGATAAAAACAACTGCAGTAATTACAGAGGTATCAGCCTACTAAGTACCGTAAGTAAAATATACTCAAAAATACTTATTCGTAGGGTAATGGAAATTACAGAAGAGAAGATATGGGAAGTCCAAAGTGGATTTATGCCAGGAAGATCATGTACAGATCAGATATTTAGCCTAAGACAGATCACAGAAAAAAGCTTGAGAGTAGGAAAGAAAGTTTTCTGTGCATTTATTGACCTAGAAAAAGCTTTCGACACGGTAAATAGAAGTAAACTTTGGGAAGTCCTTAAAGAGTATGGAGTGAATGGAGGGCTCCTACAAGCAATAAAAACAATATATACGGGTAGTAAAGCAAGTGTAAGGGTAAATGGGAAACTGAGTGACTGGTTCGATATAATGCAAGGCGTGAAACAAGGATGCGTTATGTCCTCGTGGCTATTTATCATATTCATGGATAAGTGTCTAAGAACTGCCCTCTTCGACGAAACAGGTATAGATCTCGAAACCGTCAAAGTACGTGGGTTGGCTTTCGCAGATGACAAGATTATTATGGCAGAATCAATCAAAGACTTGCAAAGAATGTTGAATAAACTTAACACAAGCATGAAGAACATGGACCTCAAAATTAACGTGAATAAAACGAAAGTCATGGTTTTTGAGGGAAAAAGTGAGAAAACAATATGCAACATTGTCCTAAATGATGTGAGATTAGAACAAGTTGACAAGTACGTATATCTAGGTAGTCTATTCACTAGCGACGGAAAAATAGATGGGGAATTAGATAGGCGCATAAATAAGGGTAAGCAGGTTATCGGTAGAGCAGGATCCATCCTCACGAATAAAAAAATATCAAAAAAAGCTAAAATGGCCATACATAATTCCATATTCGTACCAACTGTACTATACGGTAGTGAGGCATGGACCTGTCAAGAAAAGGACAGGAGAAAAATCAACGCGATCGGCATGAAACCTCTGCGCATAATATGCGGAAAAACACTGATGGACAAAGTCCGAAACGAGATAATCCTCAAAGAATGTGGTACAGGAGACACGCTAGTTGACATATGGGAAAGAAATCAGTTAAGATGGTTCGGACATCTTGAAAGAATGAAAGATGAACGACTGACGAAGCAAGTATATAAAGGTAAAGTAAATGGCAGAATGCCCAGAGGTAGACCGCCGAAAGAATGGTTAGAATCTGTAAATGAGACATTGATCCGAAGAGACATAAGAAGTCATAGGAACAGAAGAGCTTGCATGAAGAAATGCATGGACGTAAATGAAGCTAGAGTAGTATGCCAGGACAGAAATGTGTGGCGACAAATAGTTTATAAGCAGAGTGACAATAGAGTGAATGATGCCTGAAACAAAGACCTTGGATACTAATGGGCCCAAGTGGGGAACCATACATAACAATTTTGTGAGGCTCCTCACTTGGGGTGATCGCTAGAGAGATTGATCAGCAACCTGGGTCGGAGCAGTGTTGCGGAGTGAACGTGTTATTTGAATAAATAACACGAAAACTCCAGATCAATCTAAAATATCTATACCATAACACATATACCTATATACCTATCTACCTTATACCATATAACGACCTACTTTACACCTATATACCCATCCCACTACTTTCCAACCGAGTAAGTCACGCCTACCCCGAAAGGGAAATGGCTTAATGGTATAATAATAATAATAACTATTTAGTTGAAAATTCTTTTTTTTTAGTTTGTAATTAATTTTTTTAACTGAAAATTAAACTATTCTATTTTGAAAATGAATGTATTTTTTTTTAAATTCATTTTTTTTTGTAGAAAATTAAATTTCTTCTTTAAAAGTTAAACTCTTTGGTTGAAAATGTAACTATTTTGTTCAAAATTATTTTTTTTTTTTGTTGAAAATGTATCTTTTTTTTTTGTTGATGATTCAATTATCTGGTTCAAAATTGATGTATTTTCTTGAAACTTCGTTTATTTTGGTCGAAAATTGATCCTTTGGTTGAAAATTCAACTATTCCAGTTGAAGATTCATAATTTTTAGTTGAAAATTAATCTTTTTGTTTAAAATGTAACCATTTGATTAATAATTCGTCCTTTTGGTCGTCTGTTTTTAATGTGTTAAATAGAAACTGAATTTTGGGTATATGAATCTAAAATAAAAATTTTTAAAGTTATTATTCGAATTCATAATCTTTACTGGCAAATTCAAGGAATAATTAATAATGTTGTTCGTATTATTTATTTATTTAATTATGCGATCGTAAAAATATATTCAAGAATATCTTGTAATTAAATTTGTAGAAACTTGTCACATTAAAAAATTACTTATCCTTAAATAATGTTTCTATAACAAATGAAAAAACATTATTTATGATAAACTCGCGAAATTGTATACATATTCTTAGTCGATTGTTTAAAAAAATTTGTGAATGTATTTTCAACGACCCAAGTATATCTGATTTAAACATGTACATTTTTTTAATTACAGACATAATTAAAAAATTATTTAAGAATATTTAAAAACTACACAGTTTCTTATAAAAAGATTGCTTCTTCCAGGGTCTCTCATTTTTCGAAATGTGTATTTTACGCTACGCCCTACTCGATAACACTCGTATTCAATAAAAATAATTTATTTGTGAAATATTTTTGCAGGTGTTCGAATGAGCGAATACTTTTGGAAGCTACCATCAAAGAGGCTATATCCCGATTACTATAAAATGATTAAGAACCCAATTTCGTTACTACAAATTCGAACTAAAATCAAGGTATTTAAATACTATCTCTTTCAATGTTTCATTGAGTTAAATTTATAATTTGCTAGGTATTAAGTTGTTTAATTTCTCATTTTAGAAAGGGGGATATGGAACAGTGAGCGAAGTGGCGGGAGACATGAATATAATGTTTGAAAATGCAAAGAAATATAATGTTCATACTTCAAGATTGTACAAGGTATTTATTCATCTTTTCATTTCTAATTTCTCTTGGTACCTTTTTTTTAATCTCACTTTTAACTTATTTGATGTGTCTTATTTGTTGCAGTGCTCAGTCAAATTGCAGAAGATCATGCAGGAAAAAGTTCAAGAATTGTTGGAATTCGATCGGGTAAGAAGTTTTATTTCAACTCTCTTTTTTTTTGCTGAGTTCGTTTGTTAACTTAGAACTTAGAGGAACAGTTAAACAATTCAAAATTAAAAGCGTTTAAAGTTTATGATAAAGCAACGTTTTGCGTTGAAGAAATGTTAATATAAATTTATTATTTGCACATTCTCTGGTATTATAGATTCTGCTGATTCAGGCTTTATCTATATTTTTAAAGTAAAAAAAATGTGCTAGATAAATAGCTTCGTATTTGCAACCCATGCCCACTTCTTTTACTGGGTGTGTTACTTAATGGAAGCGACAAAATATTTCAAATTTTTTAAACAATTTAAGAATTGGAAAGTAATGCTTATTAGCTGCGGTTAAGCTGTCAGTTTTAACTAGTGCTGCGCGCTTGACCGCTTAAATGTATAAACAATTTGAATGTAGAAAAGTTTTTGTTGAGCTGATTATTTTTTGTTGAATAGTCTACTGTTATATTTTTGGCTGAGAATTCACCTTTTTTGGTTAAAAATTTTATTATTTGTTTAAAAACTCAATTATTTTGATGAAATTTTAAACAATTTTGTTAGTCATCCTTTTGGCTGAAAATTAATTATTCGGTGAACTCTTTTGTTGAAAATTCATCTATTTTGTTAAATATTCAACTACTTGGCTTCAAGTTGAACTACTTTGTTGAAAATTAATTTTTTCAGTTATAAATTAAACTATTTTGTTGAAAATTTTTTCTTTTTTTTTTTAATTGAAAATTAATCTTTTCGGCTGAAAATTTATCTTTTTCAGTTGAAAATTCAACTACTTGGTTTAAAGTTGAACTACTTTGTTAAACGTGCATTTTTTTGTTTGAAGATTCATCATTTTAGTTGAGAATTTATCTCTATTAATATTATTAACTACCTATCACATTTTTCGTTAAAAATTCTTTTTTTTTTGTTGAAAATTCTTGGTTGAAAATTTAACTACTTTGTTAAAAACAAATTCCGAAGATTCATCTCTTTGTTTGAAAATTCAACTATTTTGTTGATAATTTCTTTTTTGTTGTTGAAAATTAACTTTTTAACTGAAAATTTAACTATTCTAGTTTTGGTATAAAATTGATCTTTTTTTAAAATTAAAAACACGTCTTTTTGGTTCAATTATTCATCGTTTTTTTTTTTTTTTTGGTAGAAATCCATATTTTTTGTTTAAAAATGCAACTGTTTGAATAAAATTTTTAATTAATTAATATAAATGTATTAATGATTTTTAATTGAACTGTACTTCCAGTATTAAAAATTCAACAATTTATCAATTTTAATGTTAAAAATTGATCAGTTAAAATATTTAAATTTGCAATTAAAGTGGTGTATCTTCAAGCAGAAAAATGAATTTCTAACAAAGTAGTTCAACTTCCAACCAAGTAGTTGAGATTTCTACCAAAAAACATAAATTCTCAATGAAAAACGTAATAGTTTATATTCTTACTAAAATACATTTCATTTTTAAATAAAAAAAGTTGAATTCGACCAAACATTACGAATTTAAACAAATATAGTTTTATCCTCAACAATAAAGAATTATTTTCAAACATACAGTTGCATTTTTAACAACAACAAATTTAATTTCGACCAAAAACAGATGAATTTTCAAATCAAAAAGACGAATTTTTAACCAAATGCATGAATTTTCAAAGGAATAAAATTTTGTTAAATCTTGGAAACCTGGAAATCTCCTTGAATTTTTAACGAGAACCTTGAATTTGAATTTTTTGCTTTTAAAACCAGTTGTTTTATTGTAATACAAAGAATAATTTTAATCTTTTAGTCTGTTATGAAAGAAACATTTCGTTCAGAAGAAATTGTGCTACTGAAAAGTTTTTTAATTATCAATACATAATTTATCTTCTACTCGTTCAAAATAAATAAAGAGATTTAAAGGTACATTTGTAGACTGTACCAAGTGTTTTATAGACTGCAATGAACAGACTTTAATGTTGAGAATAATTCTATAAGTTTTTTATTTCGTCTCCGCGAATATAGAATGTTAGAGTATACATTATTTGTGATATTCAACTTAAAGTTTATAAAAATTATTAGTTGAAAAGTTCGATGGTAAGTCCGTTTCATCAACAAATTTGAGAAGGTTTAAAAAGATATGAATGATTTAAAACGAACACAAAAGATTTCGCAAACAAAAATGAAAGAAAAATTTCACAAATATTCCAAAGATTTCATCCAAATTTCACAAAAGACTTTAAGGATTTCATAAATTTTATAAAAATTTAAAAAGATTCCAATAGCTTTTTCAAAGGTTATAAATACTTCAAAACATTCCAACGAATTCACAAATATTTCAAAGATGTTATCCAAATTTCACAAAGATTTAAAGGATTTCATAAATTTTGCAAAAATTTAAAAAGATTCCAAAGAATTCACAAAGGTTTCAAAAGATTTCAAAAATTTAAGATGATTTCATAAGGTTTTAACAAATTTGAGAAGATTTCAATGATTTCAAACGCACACAAAAGATTTTAACGATAAAGATTAAAGACAGATTTCACAAAGATTTCATCAAAATTTAAAATTTTTTACAAAGATTTCAAGGCTTCTAAGCGTTTACACAAATTTAAAAAGATTCTGAAACTTTTCTCGAAGATGCAAAAGATTTGACAAATTTTTCAAAAATTTCATAAAAAATTCAAAGATTTCATAAAAATGTCTTAATGATTTCAAAAGAATACTAGAATTGAAAATATTTCAAAACATTACAAAGATTAGAAACGTTTTTAAAATTTTGTAGAAGATTTCAAAAGATTTCAAAAAATTTTAATATTTCAAAGATTTCAAACGAATACAAAAGGTTTCACAAATATTTCACAAATATTTCAAAGAATTCATAAGATTTTCAAAATATTTCAAAATGGGTACAGTGCATCAGATTTAAAAGATTTAAAAATATTTCAAAGATTTTGAACGTTTTCAAATAGTTTCAACAAATTTGATTTTAAAAGATGTCAATGGTTTAAAATGAACAAAAAGATTTCACATACAAAAATGAAAGAAAGATTTTATCAATTTCAAAAAATTTCTCAAAGATTTCAAAGATATTTCAAATATTTTACAAACATTTAAAAACATTTCAATAGATTTCTGAAAGATTTCACAAAATTTATAAATACTTCAAAAGATTTTAATATATTTCGAGGATTTCAAGGACTTTAGAAAGATTTTAAAATATTCAAAATGATTTCACAAAGACGACTCATGACAAAAATTAAGAATTTCTTTAAGTATTTATGGTTCGGCTTTCTTTAGAAATTGTTGACCAATAAAAAGTAAAGTGGCTCATTTTTTTACATATATAACAGACGGTTATTTTATTATTTGATGTAAAAAAAGGAGACCTGGAAAAACTTTATTTCTTAAAAAATGCGAAATATTTAATATCTGGAATAACCTGGAATTGTCAGGGAATTTTTAAAAATATAAATAAATTATAAAAATAAATGTTTAACCGTTCCTCGATTTTTTCCCTTCTTCGCTGTGATGCCTGGCCTCATCTTCTTTGCAAGATTAATCTTAGTTTCTTTCATCTTTTGTTTAGGAGTCGGAATCGGAAAGCGAGACCGAGTGTAGCCAACAACAGCCGAAACTAATAAAGCGTGCCTCGGTTCTTTTAACCCGCGGGAAATACAAGGACAATATACCGCTGAAGAAGCGCCTTTACGCTCTCGTCAAGTGTGCCGTCGAATACGTTGTAAGTAATTCCAAATGGAGAAATCCAGTTCAAAACTAGTTGCCCTGACGATTTCTTTTCTGTTTACAGTGCGAGGATGGAAGACAACCAATGCTACTTTTCATGGAGAAACCATCGAAAAAGTTGTATCCAGATTACTATCAAGTAATTGCCGAGCCGATTGATATGCTCGCGATTGAAGCTAACATAAAAGCCGAGAAATATCAAAATGAAAATGAGCTCATACAAGATTTCAAGGTATGTATTTCAGCATTAGTCAAAATTCAATGGAATTGAGTTCATTAGTCCTTGCTTTCTCGGTACACAACTGAAGGGTGTCAAAACCATAAAAACCTTAGGGACCGTACTTACATTACGCATCTTACTGTATGTAATGTATGGTTTCCAGAAGTAATAAGATATTTGAAACAAATGGAAGTCTTTTGTATTTAAAATAAAACATGCTTTGCAGGGTGAAAATTTCATTTTCAAAATTCCCTGATTTTTCCTTGACCAATTTTTAAATTACGTAACTTACTGTATGTAATGTATGGCTTACAGAAGTAATAGGATATTTGTAACTAATGGAAATTTTTTGTATTTAAGATAATACATGCTTTGCAGGGTTACAGTTTCATTTTCCCTGACCATTAACATTCAAATACCAGCATTTTAGTCTTGTAATATTTTTAACATGGGATCTTTTATAAACGGAATAAAACAATGTTTTAGATACAAATTTAAAATTTTCAAATTTATTTATTTTAAACAAAAAAATGACTTCTACCATAAAATATGACTTTTTAACAAAAAAATTGAAATTTCAACAAAATACTTCAAATTTCAACCAAATAATTAAATTTTTTAACTTAAAAATATGAATTCTCAACAAAAAAGTGTAATAGTTGATACTTCAACTAAAATGATATTTCATTTTAAAAAATAAATTTTTAAACCAAAAAGACGAAATTTCAACAAATAACAATTTTTTAGGCGTAAAAAAAGTGTACCTACATTATTGAAACTTCAAACCAAAAGACGAATTTTCTGTACAGGAATTGAATGTTCGACCAGAAAATATTAATTTTCAGCATGTTGAGTCAGTGTTTGAACCAAATTTTTCGAATAAAAATGGTTGTATCATCGAGTAAAGAAGATTAATATTAATTAATTAATTAATTATTAATATTATTATTAATTAATATTATTAATATTTTTATCCAAGAAAGATGAAATGTTTAAAACATATGAGTTTTTAAGTCAAAAAGACAAATTTTCAAAAGAAAAAATGTGAATTTTCATCCAAAAAAGATGTTAGTTTGACTTTTCGCCAATAAAGTATGAGTAATAAACAAGACGTAAATTTTCTACGAAGATATGTATTTGAATTTGCAACCCAAAAAGACGAATTTTCAACAAAAAGCATTTAAATTTTCAACCAGCAAGTGGCATTTTTATCCAAGAAAGATGAAATTTCTACAGAAAAAGAATGTTTAAGTCAAAAACAGCTTAATTTTCAATACAAAAGGATTACTTTTGAACAAAATTGTTAAATTTTCAACCAAACAGTTGCATTTTTATCCTAGAAAGATGCAAGTTCTACTAAAGTAATTGAATTTTTAAATTAAAAAGACCAATTAAAAAAAAAAAACTTGAATTTTCATTCAAAAGAGATTTCATCTTGACTTTTGAATGTTAAAATATGAGTTTCAAATAAGAAGTAAATTTCCGTCGAAGATAGTTGCATTTTCAACCAAAAAAGACGAACTTTCAACAAAGCAGTTTAATTTTCAACCAAACAGTTGAATTTTATCCAAGAAAGATGCAATTTCTACCAAAATAGATGAATTTGTTAATTACAAAGGCAAAGTTTCAAAAAAAAATAGTTGAATTTTCATAAAAAATATGAATTTTAATCAAACAGTAAATTTTATACAAAAATATTTGAATTTTCAACCCAAAAAGACAAATATTCAACAGATTATGTATAATGTTCAAAAAATTCAACTAAACAGTTGAATCTTCAACTGGTAGAAAGAAACTGATAAAAAAATAAATTTAAATTTAAATACAAGCCAAATAAATTACTAACAAGAATATTATATCAGGG
Organism: Andricus quercusramuli; assembly: GCA_932178445.1. Lineage (NCBI taxonomy): Eukaryota > Metazoa > Arthropoda > Insecta > Hymenoptera > Cynipidae > Andricus > Andricus quercusramuli. The sequence goes on along the minus strand of CAKNXH010057550.1, from coordinate 60,142 downwards.
TTACCGGAAAACTTCATTTTAAAAATTCCTTAATTTTGCCCTGACCAATTTTTCATTTTCCCGGACTATTAATATTCAAAGAACAGGATCTTCAAGTTGTAAAATTTTTAACGAAGAATCTTTTATCAACAGAATAAAAAAATTACAACTTAAAATTGAAAATTTTCAAATTTCAAATTAAAATTTTCAAATCTCAAATTAAAATTGAAAATTTTCAAATTTCAAATTAAAATTGAAAATTTTCAAATTTAAATAAAAAAATTTCAAATTAAAATTGAAAATTTTCAAATTCAAATGGTAAAATTTCAAATTTATTCTACTTGACAGTTATTTGAAGTTATAGAAATTCCCTGACTTTCGCAAGATCTTTTTATAAATCCCTGACTTTTCCCTAACCAATAAAATACCCTGAATTTTTTTTTACTATTGTGTGGATAGGTTTGTTTTTCATTCACCGTTTTATTTTGTTTGGCGCGTAAAACTAAATTCATACTACATTTCTGTGCACTTACTGCGATTTATTTGTTTCATTTACGAATTTCCAAAAATTACCTACATGAATGGAGGACCCCCGAGCTCTTACGTAATTTAAGTACGGTCCCTAAGTATCATACTTGAAACAATTTATGACACAATTTTTACATTATTTTTTCAAATTTGTGACACTTCCCATTATTTTTTATCCCTGAAGTGAGGCCGGAGCCTGGATATACTATATAAATAAAATAAGGCAAAAATAAATTTTATTTTATTTATAACAATTTTATTTTTCTTTTTTTCTTTTTTTATATTTTTTATCTTTTATTTATAATATTTTCATTTTTATTGGCAATTTTATTTATTTATTTGCTTGTTTGCAGCTGATGTTTAATAACTGCCGTCAGTACAATGAGGAAGGTTCCTTAATCTACGAAGATGCAAATACACTAGAAAGGATTTTAATGGAGAGGGTGCGGGAGTTGGGTCCTCTTCCTGATGTGAAAAGCAAGTCAACAGCATCGACTCCAACAAGGACCCCAGGGTATGTGTAATAAAGTAATAGTGAATAAGTGTTTAATGTCTTTGCAAAAGCTGTATTTCCAAAATGTTAATGTTTGATTTGCATGTTGTTTGTTTAAATCAAGACATAATTTTAAAACATTCAGAAGACCGAAGAAAGTGGTGTCTCTGCGTGTGCAAAAGTTGCGGACCATGTACGATACGATTAAGGATTATCACGACTCGAAAGGCAGACAATTGTCCCAGATATTCATGAAATTGCCGAATAAAAATGAATATCCAGACTACTATGAAGTTATCAAACAGCCGATGAATATGGAGAAGATTGCGGCAACCCTGAAAAATAGCGGATACGAGAGTTTGGAGGAGCTTGTCTCCGACTTTATTCTGATGTTCGACAATGCCTGCAAGTATAACGAGCCAGATTCCCAGATATACAAGGTTGGCGAAACATTTAACTGTTTTTTTTTTTTGTTTCAATTTTCAAGTCCACTTTTTCATTTTCCCAATAAAAACGCGCATGTTGTTAGCTTTCTCATATAGAACAGGGTGGACACCCTTCCGGGATAAAGCCGGGAGAGAAACATTAAACCGGGAGACACATTTTTTAGTAAAAAAATCTATCCAGTAATTTTGAATGTCACTTGACACTACATTCTATGACCAGGGTCGCCGCTGGCTCGATAAACCGGAAAATGACGAAGAATTTTTTGAGACCAGGAATTTTTCATGAGAAACTTGAATTTGAATTTTTTTTCTTCTAAAACAGTTATTTTATTCAAATGAGGAGAGTAATTTAAATCTTTTAGTCTATTATGACAAAAATTTCGTTTAGAAGAAATCTTTCAACTGAAAAGTTTTCTTATTTATCGAGACATAACTTATCTTTTCTTCATTACAGAATAAATAATGAGATTTCAAAGTACTTTTTGTAGACTACCAATTATTTTATATATTGCAAGGAATATACTTTAATATTGTGAATAATTATATATGTTTTTAATTTCTTCTCCGCCAATAGAATGTTAAAATATACATTTTTTGTGATATTATTTTTTGTAATTATAAAAATTATCAGTTGAGAATTTCGATGTTAATTTAATTTCAGAATTAGAGTGAGTCATGGCCATACAACGGATTTTTCGTGGAGTCGAAAATTCAGTGTACACCAGATTTCAAAGATTTCAAAACATTTCAAAAGTTTTTCAAACATTTTAGAAGGTTTAACAAAGATCAAATAATTCAATGATTTCAACGAATAGAAAAGATTTCACAAATGTTTCAAAAGATTTCACAAAGATTTCACCGATTTCAAGGATTTTAAAGATTCAAAAAAGGCGTGTAAATTAGATTGAAATATTTTCATGAATATTTCGAAGATTTCATAAAGGTTTCAAGGATTTCAAAGATTTGAAAAAGGCGTGTAACCCGGATTTCCAAGATTTCAAAGATATGAAACGATTTCAAAAGGTTTTAGAGGATTTCAAAAGATTTCACAAAGATTTCAAATGTTGTAATGATTTCAAATTAATACAAAAGATTTCACAAATATTTCAAAGTCTTTTTAAAGATTGCAAAAGAATACAAAAATTTCAAAGATTTTAAACCATTTCAAAAAATTTTAGATTATTTCACAAAGTTTAAGAATATTCCAGTAATTTCAAAAGAATACAAAACATTTCACAGATATTTCAAAGAGTTCATAAGGATTTCAAAAGATTTCAATAATTTTAAAGATTTCAACGAGGGTGCAGTACACCAGATTTCAATGATTTCTAAAGATTTCACAAAGATTTCGTAATTTCAAACGAATACAAAAGATTTCAGAAAAATTTCAAAAGGGTTCAAAAAATTTCAAGAATTTCAAGGATTACAACAAGGGTGTATGCCAGATTTCAAAGAGTTTGAATGATTTCAAATTTGTTTAGAAGATTTCAAAAGGTTTCACAAAGATTTCAAGTATTCCAGTAATTTAAATAGAATAAAAAAGATTTCAGGAAGATTTAAAAAATATTTCAAAGAATTCATAGGGATTTCGAATGACTTAAAGAATTTCAGCGATTTCAAAAAGGGACACACCGGATTTCAAAGATTTCAAAACATTTCAAAGATTTTAAACGATTTCAAATTTTTTTTTTATAAGATTTCACAAAGATTAAGAATATTTCAGTGTTTTCAAAAGAAAACAAAAGATTTCAAAGGTTTTAAACGATTTCAAACAAATACAAATGATTTCAGAAATAATCCAAAGACTGCATAAGGATTTCAAAAGATTCAAAGAAATTCAAAGATTGAAGAAAGATTTCAAAAATATTCCATAGATATCATAAAGATTTAAACAATTTTCACAAAGATTAAAAAGATTTCAAAAATTTCAAAGATTAAAGAAAGATTTCAAAAATATGTCATAGATTTCATAAAGATTTCAACAAATTTCACAAACATTTTCAAACATTTTCACAAAGATTTTACCAAAATTTAAAAGATTCCAAATGATTTCTCAAAACATTTTAAAGAAATTTCAAGATTTTAAATACTTCAAAAGTTGTCAATGAATTTACAAAGATTTTAAATGATTTAAAAGATTTAAAAGATTTCAAGTACTTCAAAGACTTTTACAAATACTTCAAAGTATTCCCCCAGATTTCACAAAGACGACTTACGATCGCAAAAAATTAAGAATTTGTTTCTATATGGTTCTGCTTTCTTTAGAAATTGTTGGCCAATAAAAAATGCAATTTTTCATTTTCCACATGCATAACAATTGGTTATTTATTTAGTGTAAAAAAAGAGACCTGAAAAAACTTGATTTATTGACCGGGAAAATCTGTCAAAAACCTTGAATTTTGTTCCTAAGAATCGCTGGACACTCTGCTATCCAATCACTTGAAATATTACACAATTCCTATCACATGTTATATAATGCAATTTAAAATAAGTTTGATTTTAACCTTTTTTTTTAATTTGAAGTTCAGTTAACTTTTTCAATTATGAAGTCATTCAGTTCACAATTTATAAATGTTAAAAATTCTTAATTTTATAGTTTAGCGGCATTTAATTTAAAAATTGATCAATTAAAAAGTGTTAAAAGCTTCCATTTTATATTTTTAAATTATTGAGCGTTTGAATTAAGAAATTTTTTATTTTTTAAAGTTTAAAAGTCAAAAGAGTTACATTTGAATGTTTTAATTTGAAGTTCAGTTTTGATTCTAAATTGCAATGACCATGACAATTTTTTGTGAACCGTGAAATGACCGGGATTTTTTTCCCTTGGTTCAAACGGCCAGCCTGTATGATACTTATTAATAATATATTTATCATCTTCAACATTTCTATGATTTTAATGTAACATTATAGTTTAGAATTCGCAATTCTAAAACAGTCTAATCTTTGAGGCATTGAAACTAAAGTTTTTTCTTAAATTAATTTTTAGATTAATTTTTGTAGGCTTCGAATTCAAAATTTCGTAATATTGTAACTTTAAATTCAAATATTCAGAAAGGCAGAACAATTCCGCTATTAAATATTTGAAAATTTCATATTAAAATCCTTGATAGTTTTGATTTTAATAATTTTAGATGTAAACATAAAGCAATTTCGAATTGAAAAGCTCAAAATCTTACAATTTTTAGTTGAAGATATAAACAAATGAATAAATTCAAATTGAAAAATATTTGATTGGAAACTTTCAAGAATTGAATAATAGTTCTAAAGGAAGATTTGAAATAAAAAATTATCTGAAATTGATATATTAGTATTAGTTATAATTTGAGAGACCAGAATTTTCATGTTGAACGCTAGATTTGGAATTATTCCCTTTCATAGGTTTTAATTCCATTCTTTGGTAAAAATTAATCTACTTTGTAGGTAATTCAGCAATTTTGTTTGTCATTTTTTTATTGGAAATTTATTTTACAACTGTATATTTAACCATTACACTTAAGTATTCATTGTAGTTGAAAATTCATCTTTTTCATTGAAAATGCAAGTATTTCATTTTTTGTTTGAAAATTCATCTTTTCCAGGTGAAAATTCAATTATTTGGTCAAAAATTAATTTACTTTTAGGAACATTCAAAAATTTGATATCTTTTTCTTGGTTAAAAATTCAACTGTTTTGTTAAAAATTCCTCTTTTTAGGTTAAAAATTCAACTAGTTTGTTAGAAAATTGCACCATTTGGTTGACGATAAACTTTTTTTTAATTGATAAACAATTTTGTTAAAGAGTATCCTTTTTGGTTAAAGATTATAATATTTTGTTGAAAGTTCATCTTTTTTTATTGACTTGAATGGTTTTTTTATTTAAAATTAAAATCTGTTTTGATTTAAATATCATCCATCGCAGTCTCAGTTGAGAATTCATCTCGTTTGGTGAAAAATAATCTACTTTGTAGGAAATTCCAAAAATTAAAAATTTGACTATTATTGTGCAATATTCGATTTTTGGTTGTAAAAATTAATTTTTCAAATATAAGTATTTCGTTTTTGGTTTAAAATTGATCTTTTTTAGATAAAAATTCAACTGAATTGAAAGTAATCTTTTTCAGTAGCATATTATAATAATATATTAGCTATAATTTTCCAACTAATAGGATTTTCGTAAAGTTTCAAAAAATGTGAATCTAGAAACCAAAAAAGAGAACAGAAGAACAAAAATTACACTATTTTTCTTTAAAAGTTCATTCATTTTGGTTGAAAATTCAAATATTTTGATAGAAAATTCAACTATTTGGTTAAAAATGAACTTTTTTGATTAAAATAAAACTGCTTTGTAAAAAATTAATCTTTTCGACTTGAAAATTCAGCAATTTGGTAGATTTTTTTTACTTTCTTGGTTAAAATTGCAAATATTTGGCTTAAAATTAATCTGTTTTTGTTGACGATTCAACCATTTTGTTGACGATTTTTTTTTGTATGAGTGCAGCTATTTCTGATCTAAAATAAAAATGATTTTCTTTCGTTGAAATACCAAATAATAAATTTTTTTGGAATTTTTTGTTTTTTTCCGAAAATTCAAATAATGGTTAAAAGTTGAACTACTTTGTTGCAAAATTAATTTTCTTAGTGGAGGATTCATTTTTAATTTAAATGAAAAGCGTTTGAAATTTAAATTTTTGGATAAAAAAAAATTTCATTCGATCAATTGTAAATATAAATTACTTGATTGTTTTTAAAATTGAAGTTTACTTTAAGTATTAAAAAGTGAACAATAATTGATTTGACCAGACTGTTTTAAATCCGCTCAAAATTTAGGATAAAAAAATTCATTTTTAACGTTAAAAATCGTTAAAATTTCGAAGAAGTTACAATTTTAATTGTTCTATTTAAGAAATCTTTAATTTTTAAGTGAGATAGATGAATTTAAGAAAACTTTAAACTCCCATTTTACAAGCTTAAAAATTAAGAGTTCTAATTTCGGTGCTTGAATTTGCAGTTCATTTTTTATTAGTTCAAATGGAAAATTGTTAAGCTTCAAAGAAAATTGTACTATTTGTTTAATAATTCATATATTTTGTTAAAAATTCGTCTCTTTCGGTAGAAAATCAATGTTCTTCGTTGAGAATTCATGTTTTGGATTGAAAGCTATATAAACTAAATTCAACAGTTTTGTCAAGAAGCCATTTTTTTTGTTGATAATTCAACTACTTGGGGAAAAATCCTTTTTTTTTTTTTTTTAAATTGCACTATTTCATTGAAAATTCTTTTTTTGTAGAAATTAGTTTTTCATAATTGAAAATGTCAAAAATTAATTTCTCAAATTGAAAATGTAACTTCCGTTTTTTGAGGAAAATTTATCATATTTAGATGAAAATTCATGTACTTTTGGAAAAATTTGTTTTTTATTCGGTAGAAAATTAATCATTTTAGTTGAAAATCCATGTTTTGGTTGAAAATTCCATTATGTGGTTAGAATTAATTTTCATTGGTAAGAAATGTTACTATTTGGTTGACAATGTATTTTTTTTATTGGAAATTCATGTTTTGGGTTGAAAATTCAAAGTGATTTTTAGTAAAAAAAATATATAGTTTTAAGAGAATGTTTAAAAATATTTCTGAACAAATTTTGATGTATGAATAACAATTGAACAAATGTTCATTTGCAATTACCTAAAATGAAAATAATTTAACTTCCAATTAAAAAAGTGTTCAACTTAAAAAAATGTAATCTTTCAATTTTTAATGTTTCTAATTTAAATTTGCGTAACATGATATAATTTTTAAAATTGATTAATTTGTTGAATCATTCTTTAATTTAGGGCATTGAAAATAATAGCGTGCATTTATAATTATTACAAATTTTTTCTCGTTAAAACGATTACTTCAAACAAATCATTTTGAGGGTGGAAATAGACGCCTAAATTGAGCTGTGTAAAAATAATTTTTTCATAGTTTATGCTTGCCCTTGGAAATTTAATGAATACTAGAACATTTTAAAAAATCTACTAAGTGGAACTAATAGAATACTATATTCATAATTTTAATTGAAAATTCATCTTCTTGTTTGCAAAATGTGATATTTTGTTGAAAATTCGTTTTTTTTTTGGCTGAAGATTAATTTTCATTACTAAAATTTCGCTATTCAAGTTAAAACTTTAACTATTTCATTGAAAGTTTTGCTGTCACATTTTTTTAAACTTTTGGTTAAAAGTGTAACTATGTATTCAAGTTAAAAATTCATCATTTCAGTTAAAAATTCATCTTTTTTATTTAAAAATGTAACCCTTGAAAATGCATCTTCTTCATTGAAAATTTAGCTTTTCTTTTTAATTCAAAATTCAACTAATTGGTTGGAACATTTTCTTTTTTAGTTGAAAATTCATGTCTTTTATTGAAAAATTGGCTTTGTGGTAGAAAATTAATCTTCTTGTTTGAAAATTCATCTCTTTGGTTTAAAATTGAACTATTTGATTGAAAATTCGTTTGAGTTTTAGTTGAAAATTCGTTTGAGTTTTGGTTGAAAATTAATTTCTTAAACTGAAAATGTAGCTATTTCATTTGGTTGAAAATTCATCTTTTTGGTTCAAAATTCAAGTACTCCAGTTCTTTGGTTTAAAATTCATATTTATTTCAGTATTTTAAAAAATTTGAAATAGTTTATCCAGTAATCTGAATTTTCGCTTAAACATTAAAATAAGCTCGAAAAACTTTTTATTTTAAAAGTTTCAAGGAAACTTTTCTCATTATTTCCAGATTTTTCTATTGAAATAGTAGAGAAACAAGTTTTTTTCAGATATATGCTTAATTATAACTAAAAAGTATCTCTTTAGCCTCTGAAAATTACTATCCAACATTTTCGAGATGAAACTTTCTACTTTTTAAAAATCTAGAAAAATTGAAAAGATTTCATCGCTAATATTTTAAAATGATTAATTTTTTATCAAGTTTAGTGTATAAACTTTATAGGTTAGTTTGAATATTAAAAATATAGTTTTTAATTTTAATCCAGTTTATAAAAATCATATTTTTCGTAGCTATGCCTTCTTGGATTCTATGTTATGTTTCTTGAACTGACTAAATTAAATTTCTTATTTTAAATTGCTGGAGACCTCAGTTTCTTTGATTTATTAGTATTTAACATAGTATTCAGATAACCTTACATTTCTCGTAAACCTGAAGTTTGCAGACTTATTATTTTCACGTACAAAAAGTTTTCAAACAAAAAGGCGAATTTTCAACAAATAAAGATTTTTCACTAAAGGAGAGAAAATTGTACCTAAATTGTTGAACCTTCAAGCCAAAAGGCGAATTTTCTCTACAAAAATTTAATTTACAAACAAAAAATATCACTTCAGCAAAAAATTATTTTTCCACGAAATTGATGCATTTTTACCCAACAAAATTAAATTTTAATCCAAGAATCCAAGCTATTCCACTAAACAGTTACATTTTTAACCAAAGACATAAGCCTTCAATCAAAAAAATAAATTTTTAACAATGTTGTTTAACTTTTACCCAAGTAATTGAATTTTCAATTAAAAAAGATTAATTTTCATCAAAGTAGTTCAATTTCCACCCAGAAAATATTTCAGTTCTCTTTTCAACACCAAAATATTAAATTTATCCAAAAAGTAAATTTTCTACAAAATAGTTGAATTTTCAACGAAACAGCAGAATTTTCAACCAAAAAGTATGACTTTTTAACAAAATTGTTGAATTTTAAACCAAATAGTTGCATTTTTATAAAAAAAAAATGTAATTTCTGCTAAAGCAGGTGAATTTTGAAATCAGAAAAACAAATTTTCAAAAAAGTATTACATTTTCAACCGAACAGTTGCATTTTTACTTAAGAAAGATGTATTATTTCTTTTAAAACAGATTAAATAAGAAAAAAAACATTTAAAAAATAGTTCAATTTTCATCTAAAGTAGATTCTAGTTCACTTTCGAACACCAAAATAAGAATTGTAAACTATAAGTTAATTTTCTGCTAAATAGTCGAATTTATTAACCCAAAAATATGACTTTTTAACAAGATTGTTAAATTTGCAATCAAATAGTTGCATTTTTGTCCAAGAAAAATGAAAATTCTACTAAAAGAGGTGAATTTTTTAATCAAAAAGACAAATTATAAAAAAAAAATATTCTTCATCCAAATAATATTTCAGTTCACTTATCAGCAACAAAATATAAATTTTAAACAAAAGGTTAATATTATACGAGAAGAGTTGAATTTTCAACCCAAAAAGACGAATTTTTAACAAAACAGTTGGATTTGCAAAAAAGAATATCTTTTTAAGAAAATTGTTAAATTTTCAACCAAATAATAAAATTGATATCTAAAAAGATAATCTTCAGCCGAAAGTTTTTGCGAATTTGGAAAATACGTACATGAGTGAGGGACCCCCTACCGTAACAAATCGTAACAAACTGTTACGGGGGGGGCGGCCCGCGGGGGGGGGGGGGGGGGGGGGGGGGGGGTGG